>QEOT01003736.1:28377-175522 GCA_003123785.1 Pterocarya stenoptera | reverse complement strand
ATTCTGATGCTCGTAGTAAACTTGAGGCTAAGTCAAGGAAATGTTATTTCATTGGCTATGGAGACGAGGCATTTGGTTATCGTTTCTGGGATGATCAGGGTCGGAAGATTATAAGAAGCAGGAATGTGATTTTCAATGAGAAGATTATGTACAAGAACAAGACTAGTACAGTTGCTGAAGAAGTCCCTCAGGAGTCTGATTTTGTGAGACTGGATGACCTACCAAAGATCACAGTGCAGTGCAGAGATGTGAGTGACGGGGAGAGTGGGTCCAGCACATCTACTCCTATTATTCCGCAGTTAGATCCAGGGCCGTCCACTCCTACAGCTGCAGTTCGTAGGTCAGTTAGGACTATTCTTCCTCCACAGCGTTTTACACCTACGTTGAATTATATTCTGTTGACAGATGGTGGAGAACCGCAAAGTTACCAGGAAACTTTGCAAGATGAACATTCTAGCAAGTGGGAGCTGGCCATGAAAGATGAGATGGATTCCTTGTTAGGGAATCAGACATGGGAGTTGACAAAACTTCCATCTGGGAAGAAGGCATTGCACAACAAGTGGGTGTACCGGGTAAAGACTGAGCATGATGGCAGTAAGAGGTACAAGGCCAGACTTATTGTAAAAGGCTTTCAGCAGAAGCAGGGTATTGACTACTCTGAGATTTTTTCTCCTGTGGTAAAGATCACCACCATCAGGTTAGTGTTGGCCATGGTTGCTATTGAAGATCTATTTCTTGAGCAGCTAGATGTGAAGACAGCTTTTTTTCATGGAGACCTTGAAGAAGACATCTACATGCATCAACCTGAAGGGTTTGTAGTACAGGGAAAGGATGATTCAGTTTGCAGACTGAAGAAGAGCTTGTATGGTCTTAAGCAAGCTCCTAGATAGTGGTACAAGAAGTTTGACAGTTTTATGTGCAGCGCAGGGTACCTCAGATGTCAGGCAGATCACTGCTGCTATGTCAGGCAGTTTGACAATTCTTATATTATCTTGTTGTTGTATGTGGATGACATGCTTATTGCAGGAGCTAGTATTGATGAGATCAACAATCTGAAGAAGCAGATGTCAGAGCACTTTGCAATGAAGGATTTGGGAGCTGCAAAACAAATCCTTGGCATGAGAATTGTCAGAGATAGAGTCAGAGGCAAGTTGAGACTCTCTCAGGCTGAGTATGTGAAAAAGGTACTCAGCAGGTTCAATATGGACAAGGCCAAACCAGTTGGCATACCCTTGGGCAGTCACTTTAGACTCAGCAAGGATCAGTCACCAAAGTCAGAAGAGGAACAAGACTACATGAGTAAGGTTCCTTATGCCTCAGCTATTGGTTCACTTATGTATGCTATGGTTTGCACTAGACCAGATATTGCTCATGCAGTGGGAGTTGTGAGTAGATACATGAGTAACCCAGGAAGACAACATTGGGAAGCAGTGAAGTGGATTTTGAGGTACCTAAAAGGCTCCTCAGAAACGTGCTTGTGTTTCTCAGGAGAGGGCTTAGAAGTGCAGGGGTATGTTGATGCTGATTTAGCTGGAGATGTTGATAGCAGAAAGAGTACTACAGGGTTTGTTTACACCCTGGGTGGTACTGCAGTTTCATGGGGTTTTAATCTACAGAAGACAGTTTCTTTGTCGACTACAGAAGCTGAGTACATTGCAGTTTCAGAAGCTGCAAAGGAGATGATTTGGCTACAGGGTTTCTTGGAGGAATTGGGTAAAAAGAATCAGAAGGGCACTCTCTACAGTGACAGTCAGAGTGCCATATTCCTTGCCAAGAACCCAGCGTTTCATTCCAGGACAAAGCACATTCAGATCAGGTATCATTTTATACGGTCATTATTGGATGACGGACAGTTGTTGCTTGAGAAAATTTATGGAAGTAAGAACCCTGCTGATATGTTGACAAAGGGTGTTACACTTGAGAAACTGAAGTTGTGCGCAACTTTAGTTGGTCTTCTAGCATGAAGACAGGGGTAGTGAGTTGTAAAGGTGGAGGATATCATGTTTGAGGCAGAGGGCGACACTATGGGTGTACCAGTCTCCAAGTGGGAGAATTGTTGAGTATTGTGGAAACTGGTCCACCGCTCGAGCGGAGTCTCTAACCGCTCGAGCGAAGTCAGACAGATTGGTCCGCTCGAACATCGCTCGACAGACAGCTCGAGCGAAGTCAGGCAGAGTGGTCCGCTCGAAGATCCGCTCGACTCGTGGCTCGAGCGAATGCGGGAAACAGGTTCGCTCGACGCGCGCTCGACACGCCGCTCGAGCGAACATCGCTAATTCTGAATTAATTAGGGTTTTCCGCCGCATGACTTATATAATGTTATTTTTGACTTGTAGCCGTACTGTGCGTGAACAGTAGTCGCCCAACTAATGTATTTGTGATTCCTCAAGTAATACAAATCCTCTACAGCTCCCGTGGACGTAGGCAATTTGCTGAACCACGTAAATCATTGTGTCGTGTGTGTTTGTTTTACGTTATTGTCATCGTTTTTCATAACAGTTAATGGTGTTGGTTGATGGGTGGTAAGTTCGTGTCACTACGGTATTTGTGACAATTTTTTTACAACGAAAATAGATTTATTTTAACTGAAAATAATCATTTAGCTGGAAATAATTGGTCACAAATAAACAATCTTTTTGTAGTGTAGTGAGGTCGTTTAATAACGAATCTCAACAGAAATGAAGAATTATTTGTTGAGTTTTTGCTAAACTTTTAAGAATTATTGTTTGGTGTGAAGGTCTCTGGAAGTCGAAAACTTAGGGTTCATGTTTATAGACCTTGGGGATGGATCGAAGTTCAGTTGGAGTATAGTATATCGGGAGTGGTTTTATCATTTATGGTTAGTTTGATGTTATGAGCCACTAATATAGCAGTGATGATTTTTTGTCTAGATTATAACACTGCTGCTGTTGTAACGACCAGTTTAATATTGCTAGGTATGGAACATGGATAATATTATTAGGCCTAAAATAATATTAATGGGCCAATATTTTGGAAAACTCGATTGAGCTTATTAAATAGTTCTTAATAGGTTACATGTCCAAAATCTTATTTCGGTTGATTAATAGTTTTTGCCAGGCCAATTAATTGGATTGAATCCCATTTAATATTTATGGACCAAGTGGGCCCTTATTAATTGGTATTAGGCCCAAGAATTTGTTTAAAATCCCAAACCATTTATTAGACGAATTGAATTAATTTTCAATTTAAGATCGCTATGTTTGGTTGCTAAGAGACTTAGCCAATGAAAATTATTGTCAAGCCCTAGATTTTAGTTAGACCCATCAGAGCGGCCCAACACTTTTTGTTAAGCCCAAAATGACTCTTAAAAGTCCACACATGGGCCTATGGACTAACCAAGGAACCCATGTGGAAGGCCCAAGACTTGAGGCCAAATATCTTAAATGGATCCTACTCGTTTACCCCAATGCACAGACCCGTTTGCCAAGAACCACTGCACGTCCAAACAACCCTGTTCTAGCAGCCTGAAAATAGAGCGTCCCAAAGTACCATTATAACTAAGTGCCGGGTGGCATAAGTGAATTTGGATGATTTTAGAGCATATTTAGTAGTGTTGTGTTTAATTTCTTTGGAATAATTTTTGAGGTATTTGATTTTGGAGGATTATTATAACTAAGTTTTATTTTTTCTGGGTTTCAGGTTAAAAGGGTTCACGCCCGGTCCGGATACGTATGGAGGCTATTTGATTGCTTATAGCTACAATGTGGCATCTTGAAGAACTGCCAATCATTGGTCTCATTGATCAGCGTCATGTGCTTCTAAAACTTTAGTTTGCAAAGGAATTTTCCAAAGCTTGGACCAAGGATTCGCAAGAAATGAAAGGTGCATTGTTTTGATTATTCAAATGGACCAGAGATTTCTCTCCAAAGGAAGAATTTCCAATTGCACCATTATGGTTACGTTTGTCGTTACTTCCTTTTGAATTTTTGTCTGATATCTGAAATTAATTGCTCGGCCTTTGGGAAAATTTGTAGAAATAGATTTAGCTACATTGACACATGCTCATCCAAGCTATGCTCGCATATGTGTTGAAATGGTTCTATCCAAAGTGAAGGAAGTCTTCATTTGGATAGTTTATAATCTTAATGATGGTTTCTGGCTAGAGTATTATATGAAAGATTTCCAAAAATTCTGTGCACATTGTCACCTTCAAGAGCATGAAGAAATAGAATATAAATGAAAGTCTAATTTCTCTCTCAAAAAGGAAGAATTCCCTAAAGAATCTGTTGAAAGTGAAGATGTTAACAATCTGTTGAAGTTGAAGAATTAGTGTTGGTAGATGATCAAGCAGAGAAGATTCTTGACCCTGCTGTTGATCATGAGTTACAACACAAGCATATAGAGGGAAATCCCACTATGATTGAAGTAGTTTCTATTAAGGTACATCAGCCAGCTCAACTCCCACAAACAGATCACGTAGAGGATGCTTCTTGGAGAAATAAGGAAACTACCATGCCGTTGAGTGATAAACATGCTCACTATCAGCACAAATCTGTGGAGACAATTTCGGATGGCAAGTCAGATTTGAGCACAGCTCATGGACTAATATGACTCGATCACAGCATGAAGATCTCTGTCTAAAATCAAGGAAAAATATTCGAAGTGTCCTTTTATATCTCAGCACCTTCAATCAAATATTATAGTCCACGATACTCTCCCACTTTCCTCACTGTATAATGTCCTTCTGTCATGGTCTTCTGTTTAAATACAGCTTGTAATCTCTGCTTGTTGTTCACGTTGAAAGACATACAAAGTGATATTTGCTTCATTTCTCAATTCTCTTATGTTTCCCCTACAAAGGAGTATTTGTCTGTTGAGCCTCCTCTGGTTAAGGTTCCAACCTTAATTGTTGATGAAGTTTCTTCGAGGAGTTCTAGTCATCTTCAAGTAGATGCTGAATCTTCTAGGCCTGAAGATTTTATTCCCTTAAGAATTATTTTGAAACTCTCATGGATCAGTTGAATATTGATGCTCTGCCACTAGATGAAAATTTTGAAATGTAAGATTCTATTTCAAAGAACCAAACTTTTCCATCTGTTTAAATGGAACACAAGGGTTTCTTCAGCTCGAGAAGCGGATTAAGATAGGGAGATCCCCTTTCTCCACTACTTTTTGTTATGAGAGAAGAACTTTGAGCAGGGGCTTGTCTCAAATGCTCCATGATGGAGTTATTATTCCTCTTGAAGTACTAAAAGGTTGCGTTTCTATCTCAAGAAGTAGTCTTGTCAAATTACTCAAGATTTGGCTGGCTATGAAAAAGCATCAGGAGAATTAATCAATCCACAAAAGAGCTCATTTTTGGTGCACAATTCTGTTTCACATTCCAGAAAAGCAGGTTAATTTCATTTCACATACTTAGAGGCCCCCATTTCAAGAATCTCACTATTGCAATTGTGGGGCCTATTTTACAAAAAATAAAAGAGAAGGTAGCAAGTTGGAATCATTAGGGGGAAGATTGGTTTTGCTGTAGCATGTATTGTCATCGAATGTTCGTTAAGCTTTTATTAATCAGCTTCATCAAGCTTTTTCTGGGGCGATTATGAAGGGCGCGGAAAGAGGAAATGGGTATCTTGTGTAAATATTTGTAAGCCCACTACACAAAAAAGAGATTTTGGGATGATTTTATTTTAGAACGAATTGAAAATCGTCCCAAAAAGTGAAATTTAGGGCCGAATTTTATATTTCGTCTCAAAAAGACGACGGAAGATGCACACTGTTCGAACGCATTCGAACGGTATGTTCAGGGACGAAATATTCCGTCCCTAATAAATTAACCGTTCGAACGGTAATGAGCAACCATTCGAAGTCTTTAATTTTTGCATTCGAACGGAAATTTTGGCGCGTTAAGTAACATTGTTATAGCGGGAAATTGCTACACCGTTCGAACGTGCACTTTTCACCGTTCGAACTGTGAGCATATGTTTTTATTTTTAAGAGAATTATATTTATATTAACTCGTAATTATAAGAAATTTATCAATTAAATAATAGGAATAATATAAATCAATAATTAGTTTAGAAAATATAAAATAAGACTAATTCATAATTAAATACTAAATTTACAAAACATTAAATATTGTCCATTCTAAAAACAAAACAAGAATAAATAAAAGATAGAAAATACTAAGATCCCATGTTTTTGTACACTTCCTCGACTGCAGCTAGGCGTTCCTCTATCTGTGTCAGTCGAGTACTAATGGTGACCTGAGTCGCCGACATGGCATGAAGCTCCGTACGTAAGTCATAGATGCTACCAATAATCTCAGTATGAAAATCAGACACAGCAGAACGGACCTCCATACGCACTGCATCGATCAGCGCTGATGTCTGTCTGCTGATCGTTGCACGCACGATCTCGGCCATGTCCTCACGAGTAGTGCTTTGTACTGATGCCTCGGCCTGTACTCCATGATCTCCTCCTGGCTGTGCATCTCTCTGAGGATCAACCGGGTCTGGATGTTGTCCACGAAGACGCAGTCTCGAGTGTCCCGTGCTGCGTGAGAGGGTGGTACTGTTGATCGGTCCCATCGGCTGCCGTTTACTCTCGGCAACATCAGGCACAACACTGGCAAATAACAAAAATAGGGTGATCAGGATCTCGAATGACAGTATATCCGTCAAAATGTACCAGGACTCTGATTGAATTCTATTGAATATATACCTCACTAGGTCGATAGGAATGCCACGAGCGACCCGTATCATAAATTTCGTCCGATCAAGGCCAACCTCTGTCTTGTGCTGCCGAGGGTCAATGTTGTTGGCGATTATCAAATTCAGAATCTTGAAGAACGGAGATAAATCTGCCTGTTTGATGCTCTTCGTCCCGTCATATATAGGAGCATCTGGATCAACAACCAAATCCCTCACCTCATGATCAGCAAGGGCATTGACCTCATCTGCATAAGGTGGTGCCTCCTCCTCAGCTATCTCCGCCTCAGCTGAAGGATCAGACTCTCTAGGCATCACGTTTGGATATGCATCTGGCAGCCTAGGAATACCGAGATGCTCAGCGAGTCGATCTCGTAAAAATACAACTGTAACTCCTCGAACAGAGATGCTGTATGCCCCTTCGTCATATGGGCTGGCACCACCGAGCTCTCTATAGAACTCAGAAACAATGTCAATATAGGAGATAGTCTCCCATGATTCCTCTGCATCTAAGATAGGTCCCAACCACGATCGCTGAAGATTGATGGCAAGGAATGACCCTCCCATACAAAGACTCTGGAAGTCAGACATCTTCACCTGTCGCTCTAGTGAAACAGTCCTCTCCCTGGCTGGACTGATACTAGTCTCTGTAGTATTGCGTCGCTTACGTCCCGTCCTAGAAGAAGATATTATAATGAACCTGAAATTTACAATTAATTAAGAGCTTATTAATACAACATTAATAATAAAAATATTTAACAAAATTTGATAAAATTTCCTATTACATTAAATTATAATATAAGATATCTTTAAATTTATATTGTTTGAACGCTTAAAATAGTGTTCGAACAGTATACAAAGGTGTTTGGGTTAACCCGTTCGAACGTATGAAACAACGTTCGAACGGGTTAAAAATAAATCTGTTTGGCTATTAGCATTCGAACGGCCTGCGAAGCATTCGAACGGTATGCGAATCATCCAGGGAGACGACGCCGAGTCGACTCAGCCATTGAAATCCATGGAATCCTTCGATTCTATGGATTTTTCAACAAACAAAACATAAATAAACTTAAATAAACATTCCTCCAACAGATTTAAGCAAATCTACGGTGAGTATTGATGGAAAAATTGATTTATCCTAATTTAAACAAATAATCCATCAAAAACCTAAATTTAAACGGTAAAATAGTTAAAAAAAGAGGATACCGATGCTTAGAGTTGGAGGCTACAACTAGGTACTGTTCACGGCGGCAACGGCGGCATTAAACGGCGGAGATGGAGGTTTTGTGAGCGGTTTGGGATTTTGAGAGAGTTCGGTGTCCGTGAAAATGGGTGTCGGGGACAAGTTATATATACAATACCGTTCGAACGGTTAGTTAACACATTCGAACGGTATTATAATATAGTTAATATATATTTTCGTGTACAATATACTATATATATATATAGTATATTGTAATTTATGTTATTATATATATATGATACTATAATTAATAAATACTATAATTAGTTTATATTAACGGCATATTTATATCTATATAGTATAATATATGTTAGTATATATTATAATATATATTATTATATATATATATGTTATTAATGGCATATTATAATATATAGTTATTATATTTAATATATTATATATATAATATACTATGAGTTATATGATATAGTATCAATACTATATTATATACTAGTATATATGTTATAACATTATATAAATATTATGGTGAACATATATATATAATAATATATATTATAATATATAGTTATTATATTTAATATATTATATATATAATATATTAAATATAATAACTATATATTATAATATATAGTTATTATATTTAATATATTATATATATAATATATTAAATATAATAACTATATATTATAATATATAGTTATTATATTTAATATATTATATATATAATATATTAAATATAATAACTATATATTATAATATATAGTTATTATATTTAATATATTATATATATAATATATTAAATATAATAACTATATATTATAATATATAGTTATTATATTTAATATATTATATATATAATATATTAAATATAATAACTATATATTATAATATATAGTTATTATATTTAATATATTATATATATAATATATTAAATATAATAACTATATATTATAATATATAGTTATTATATTTAATATATTATATATATAATATATTAAATATAATAACTATATATTATAATATATAGTTATTATATTTAATATATTATATATATAATATATTAAATATAATAACTATATATTATAATATATAGTTATTATATTTAATATATTATATATATAATATATTAAATATAATAACTATATATTATAATATGATATTACTATGTTACTAAACTATAGTATCATTTAATATGTCTATATATATTAATGTTGTTATTTTATTTAATAATATAGTGTAAAAAAATATTATTAAACATTTAGCAAATCGTTCGAACATAATATTTAAGTGTTCGAACGTGAAACTTTAGGAGGGAAATTATTCCTGCCTCGTTGTTTCACGGAAAACTTTATTGAAATATACAACAAAACTTCATAATCTTCCCTCTCCTCCCGCCCCTCTCAGTCCCTCACGAACAAAGCCGAGCCTTTCTCCCTCAATCCAGCCCCAAATACTACTACTTCTCATCTCACTCAAGTATTTTCGGATTAATACCTTATTTCTACTGCTTTTTGTGGAGCCCTTTCTCGGTTCTAAGGTTTTATCTCTTGGATTTTCATCTAAGGTATGTTTTTTATAATATACTTTTTATAAGTTTTTATCTAAGTTTTAATCTCCATCTTGAAAATTTGAGGATTCCTTGATATTTTTGTTTGTTGGTATGTTGTTATTATACCGGTTATGGTTTGTGCATTTGTTGATATATTTGTGTTTTCCGTTGTTGAAGACGACTGGAAATCTGGAATGAACACGTTCAAACGGTTTGAGATCACCGTTCGAACGTGTATGTTATTTTCGAACGGTAGGTTTAACACCGTTCGAACGGAAACTTACAATACATAACAATATTGAAATAGTTAATCCTAAATACTATAAAATTTGTAGTTTAATTAAAATACTACACAATCTTTAAATTTTAACAAATATAGTTAAGATTTAATAATATCTTAATAGTTAATCCAAAATTTAATAAAATTTGTAGTTTAATTAAAATATTACATAATCTTTAAATTTTAACAAATATAGCTAAAATTTAATAATATTGAATAGTTAATTCTAAATACTATGAAATTTTGTATTTTAATTAAAATACTACATAATCTTGGAAAATTTTAATAAATATAGTTAAGATTTAATGTTATTGATGTTGTTGTTGTATTGTTGTATAAATAATATGTTCTTATTGTCTGACATATGTTAGCATATCTTGCATTATTTGTATTTCATCAAAATGAACCTTAGACCTGTTCGAGAGTTATCAATCCAGATGAATGCTTGATTGATAACTCTTGAATTGTTCAAAGTGGACAGTTTGGGATTGTAAGATCATTCTCGCAAACTATCAAACTATATATGTTATCGTCTAACATTACGATTTTGGTAGATTCATCCCTTGTTCTTCGGATATGCAGTTTCGGTCTGCAACGACGTGTTAATCGTCAGTGCACACAACTAAACGAGCATATTTGGAGAACTATGGGGAGATGCTGCCGAAATTTTGTTGGACGTGACAGATAATAGATCATAAGTTGGCGACTATGATCTTACAATCCCGAATGGGATAAGACCAACTACCCGGTGAAAGGTGGCATACTTTTTGATTGATACATGATACATACATAATCCCAATTGATGCATACGTGACTGTTTGTAATGAATATAGTTGGCATGGATAAGAGTTGGATGCAAGTTAGCGATCGATTGGGTCAGAACTATGATGTATATGCTGAAGGTGTTAAGCAATTCTTGGAGTTCGCATTGGGTGCATGTGATAGTGATGGGCGTATTAGATGCCCATGCAGAGAATGCAGGAATTTTCGTTCTCATAAGATAGATTTGGTGAGAGAGCATCTGTTTGTCAAAGGTATTGACAAGGGTTATACTGATTGGGTCTTACACGGCGAATCATATCCAACTTCATATGAGGCTCTACATGAAGAAGACAAGATTGATGAAGATGTACAACCAGAGGTTGTTGGAGATGAATATGATGACGATATGGAGCAAATGGTGACATCAGTGCAGGAACGTTTATGGATGAAGGTGACGCGGACACATCAAGTTCAAATGATGGGGGCCATAACACTTTTGCACGATTGTGGGATGATTCACAGCGTGAGCTATATCCAGGATGTAGAAGACACAGTAAGTTGTCATTTACGGTGAGACTGCTTCACATAAAATCAATGTGTCGATTATCTATTAAGGCTGTGAATATGTTACTTGAGCTGTTTAAAGAGGCACTGCCGACAGGCAATACTTTAACTCGTAACTTCTATGAAGCAAAAAAATTGAAACGAGGACTCGGATTTGATTACAACGTAATACATGCATGTAAGAATGACTGCATATTATTTTGACGAGAGAATGAGCAGTTGAAAGAGTGCCCCATATGCCACGAATCAAAATGAACATCGGACAAGCAAAATGTGCCGCAAAAGGTCGTACGCCACTTTCCATTAGTACCTAGATTACAACGATTATTTATGTCATGCGCAAAGGCTGTTGACATGACATGGCACTCATCAGGCAGAGTAAGGAATGATGATATTTTGTCACATCCTGCTAACTCTCAAGTGTGGAAGCAATTTGATCAGGACCATCCATGGTTTGCTAAAGAATCGCGTAATGTGCGACTTGGGTTGGCAACAGATGGATTTAATCCGTTTGGGAACGTGAGTACTAGTCATAGTATTTGGCCAGTTGTACTTATGCCGTATAATCTACCACCGTGGAAGTGTATGAAAGATACATATTTCATGATGAGTTTGCTCATTCCAGGTTCGAGATCACCGGGAAATGATATAGACATACACTTACAGCCATTAATTACAGAATTGAAAGATTTGTGGGAGAATGGGGTTGTCACATTTGATTCATCAATAGGTAAGTCGTTCAAGATGCATGCTGCGGTGTTATGGACAATAAATGATTTTCCCGCTTATGAAAACTTGTCTGGTTGGAGTACTAAGGGGAAAATGGCATGTCCAACTTGTAACAAATATACCAAATCTGAATGGCTTACGTACGGGAGGAAATTATGTTTCATGGGGCATCGTCGATTTTTACCTATGACCATAGATGGCGTGGAAATTCTAGCATGTTTGATGGAACTGTTGAATGGGGCCAACCTCCACCATATTTGTCTTGCGAAGATGTACTTGCACAATTTATAGATGTTAGTTGTAATGAATTTGGTAAAAAATAACGAAAGAGAAAACGAGCCACGAATGAGTTGAATTGGACCAAGAAGAGTATTTTTTTTGAACTCCCGTACTGGTCGAAGTTAAAATTACGGCATAGTCTTGATGTTATGCATATTGAAAAAAAGATATGCGAATCCATATTGGGAACATTGATGTCAATTGAAGGAAAAACAAAGGATACATTAAACTCAAGGAAGGATCTGAAGAGGTTGGGAATAAGACCGGAAATGCAATTGCAAGAAAATGGTTCGTCTGTCTACATGCCGATTGGGTGGTATACATTGTCAAGGAACGAAAGGGCTACATTTTGTGAATGGCTAATGAAGATTAAATTATCGGATGGTTATGCGTCGAATCTAGCAAGGTGTGTGAGAACAAATAATTGAAAAATAACTGGATTAAAAAGTCATGATTGTCATGTATTCTTACAGCGTATCTTGCCTATTGGTATCCGTGGGTACTTGACGAGAGACGTGCGCATGGCTTTGACTGAGTTGGGTGCATTTTTTAAAGACTTATGTGCTAGGACGTTGAATGTGGAAGCTTTGGATCGAATGGAACGAGAAATTGCCATAATATTGTGTAAGGTAGAAAATATTTACCCACCGTCATTCTTTGACGTCATGGTTCACCTAGCCGTTCATTTGCCGCGTGAGGCTCGACTTGTAGGACCAATTCAATATAGATGGATGTATCCCATTGAACGGTTTCTTAAAAAATTGAAACGTATAGTGGGTAACAAGGCCCGTCCAGAAGGATCAATTGCAGAAGCATATATTGATGATGAGTGGCATACATTCTGTTCCAAATATTTCTATGGAGTTGACACTAGGTTTGATCGACCGGAAAGAAACTTTGAAGTTGACCGAGCAAGACAACGGAATGTATTTTCTGTGCTTTCCCAGCAAATACGTCCAATTGGTGCTGTGCGTGGTTATGACTTGTGTGGAAGAGAGTTCGAGAAAGTTTAGTGGTATGTGCTCAACAATTGCTCTGAAATAGAGAACTACTTGAAGTAAGTTATAACTTTTTCTTAAAGTAAATTCGCTCATTTAGTTTAAAAAAATTATAAGAATATAAAAGATTTTGTGGTAATCATCAATTTCAGTGATCATATTAACGTGCTAAAGGAACTGAGAGTAAATGATATAAACCAAAAACATGAAGAGGAGTTCCCGAGGTGGTTTGAAAAACGGGTAATGACATTACATATGCTTTACTCAATAACTAATAAAAAAATATTGATGTAAATTTTGATATAATATATGCTTTATTCAATATGTAGGTTGTACAAATGCATGCAAATAATCCAAACGATATATCAGATGAACTATATGCATTGGCACGTGTCCCATTGAGACGCGTTGCTCGATATTCTGCATGTATTTCTCGGGGAAGTAGGTATCACACAATGGATCGAGATTGTTATAGGAAAACCCAGAATAGTGGTGTCCTAGTCGAAGGGAGTCATGATGGAGAAAACATTGATTTCTATGGGGTTATTGTCGATATAATTGGAATGAAATATTTGGGGGAGCTTGCGGTGTATCTGTTTAAGTGTGATTGGTGGGATTTAAGCAATCCTCGAACTGGCGTCTGTGATGATGAATATTTTTTGAGTGTTAATACATAAAAAAATGGTATGAAGATGATCCTTTTATTTTGGTTTCTCAAGCATCTCAAGTATTCTACTTAAATGATCCAGAGTTAGGACATCAATGGCAAGTAGTACAAAAATATTCTCCAAGAAATATATATGATGTTATCCCTCAGGAAAGGACAAGATGAAGAAGAAGATGATCCCTCTACTAAAGAAGCATACCAAGAGAGTCAACCCGCCTTAAATTTGTTTGTGGATTTGAGTCAGTACGAGATGATTCCATTAAATAGAGAAGATATTGAAGCTGAAATTGTTGATACGATAACTGAGGAAAATGTTGAATCATCTGAAGTATCTATAGATGATGAGAGCGAATTGTCAAATGAAACTGATACAGATTACGATTGACCAATTATGTGTTAACATTACACTTGATGACAAATATTTTACTTATTGAATGTATCAGTGGTTTGAAATTATGCCACCAAAGAGGAAGGAAGTTCGCAACCTATCTCCACCTATTCCTAGCTCTCCTTCAGACTCACCATTAGAGATTGACTCTACAGAACAAGGTAAAAATCTAATACTCATAAAAGTTATTAATTAAGGTAGTATGATAGACATATAATAGAGATTGATTACAATGTTATATTTTATAGAGTCCACAGTTCAATCTCGTCAAGGTCGAGGCACCACTAGAGGCGTGACGTTGGAAAAATATCGCAAGGTGGGTAAGATCAAGGTTAACATTCTTGACGAACATACCAGAGGCGAAGGACAACCAGCAGCTTGGCTTGCATCGTATGTGGGTGCTCTTACACGAATTTATGCACTTTTGGCAACGACTTCATGGAAGAAAGTCCCCCAAGATATTAAAGAGCTTATCAAGAAGCGTTGTTTGGTAATGTTTAAAACATTGATTTAGTAGAATAAATTTCTATATTTTACTTAAATTTAGAATATTATAAATGATAATATGTTTGTGACTATGTTTTTCAAGGATGATTTTGAATTAAATTTTGGTCGGAGAGAGGAGCGTAAGACTGTGGAAGAGCTTATGAGTAATTCATTCCGTAAATATAAGGCGAGGTGTCATGAGCATTATAATAAGTTTGAGAGCAAGGAAGATGCACGCCAACATCCCTTTCAAGATGTCCGACCTTCTGAGTGGGAAAAACTTTGTGACATGTTTGAGGATCCATCATATCAGGTATAATTAAATTAATTATTTAACTTGTCTTATTTGTTATTTTGTTTCATAATTTTTTCAATTTCTTTGCAGGAGCGAAGTTCTATAAACAAAACAAATAGGTCAAAATTGAAGATTAATCATCATGCAGGCTCAAGATCTTTCCATCGCCTTTCTAAGAAATTGGTATTGTTATTTTTTTTATTGGATATAGTTAATTGTTTGGATGAATCATAATGACTTTATATCTTAACACATATTTATTATAGCAAGATTCAGATACCAATTATGATCTGACAAAATTATATGCTGCATCGCACACTGATCGTAATGGAGAGTGGACTCATCCTAATGCCCGTGAAAATTATGTAAGTATTATAACCTTAATTAAATATATTATAATATTTATGATGATATTAATTCTTTATTTTATATATGTCTAGGATAAAATGGTTGCCCTTCGTGCTGAATTTGCATCAGATCAAAATTCCTCAACAAGTGATATTGATATTTTTACACAAGTCCTGGGTTAACGTTCAGGATATTTAAGGGGTATGGGTCGCTGTGTAAAGCCTTCACCTTCTTCCTCTTCTTCCGGGTTTGCCTCTACGGCTTCTATAGCGCTAGAGAATGCGAATTCCAGATTCGAAGAATTGACTGCAAGGCAGCATGAGTTAGAGGATCAATTGGCGAAACAAGCAGAGATTGAGATGCATTTCAAACAACATGAAGATCAACAATAAGAGTTCATGAGACAGATGCAACTCCAAATGCAGCAGCTTATGCAACAGTACAGGCCTCCAAGCAACTAATGGTTTTTTATGTACACATTTTGGAATTGTCTATTTATGTACGAACAATGCTAGTTTCATGGTTGTTTACTTAGTTTGCACTTATTATAAAACTTTTGTGACTATTAAACAATTTCTAATGTATTTTTTCAAATATTATGAATGTCTATTTGATTTTTTATTATTGAGTTTAAATAAAATAGTTATCATTCGAACTCCCACTTTAACGTTCGAACTCTATTTCTTTTTGTACCATTCGAACGAAAATTTCACCCCGTTCGAACAGAAATCAATATTTATGCCGTTCGATCTATCTGTTTGACGTTCGAACGGAAAGTATATTTTTACCGTTCGAACGGGTATAACTAATTAATGTCTTCGTTGTTCGAACGTAGATTTAAATCGTTCAAACGTCAAGTAATACCGTTCGAACGATATTCTGAGACGAATTTCAACCGTGACAAAAAAGCTTTCTCGTTCGAACGTGTTCGAACGGTTTCCATCAAATTTATCCCAAAAGATATTTTTTGGGATGAAATGGTGATTTTCGTCCCAATATATCTTTTGGAACAGTGTTGTTGGGACGAGCTCGGAACGAATTTTTTTGTCCCAAAAATTTTTTTGAGACGAAATGTCTATAATTTAGGACGAAAAATTTCGTCCCAAAAAGTCGTTTCTATTGTAGTGGCCTATAGAAGAAGGTGATCTTGGATTAAGAAGTTTGCAAGATGTCTTCAATACTCTCTATTGAAAACTTGCCAGGAAAATCTTAAATTCTATATCTTTATGGATTGAGTTCATCCACCAATAGTATGCTAAAAACTTAGTTGCTCCATATGAATACCCTCTACAAAATTCTCATTCTTCTTTAGGGAAATCCGTGTATTCCCATTTGCCTTTCATTATGGAACATAGCATTACTTGGATAATTTGTGAATGTGCTTTTAATTATTGGTTTGAAAACTGGGAAAAGGATGGTTCATTGCCTGAAAGAGGGTTTATTGTTAGTCAACTTGAACCAACGATTAAAGACATGGACACAAACTGGACCTAATATATATCAATCTCATTTCTCAGTTGGGTGGAAACCAATTGAAGGAAGTTGTTTTGAAGTCCAAAGTTCATATAAAAGACAAAGGAAGTCTCGATGCCATCTCTCTCTAGTAAATCTTTTGTCAAGTGATCTGCTTGAAAATTAATTAGAAGTTCATCTGATACTTTTTCCTCTTTCTGCTTGTGTTTGGAACCATGTCTTGCCTCCAAAAATTTCTGTTTTTAGGGGGAAGCTTTATCATAACGCAATGCCAATTGATGCGTAGGTTATAATTACATACCAATTGGAGTCTTGGATATTTTCAATCGTATATGCTTCATCTGATATGTTATATCTATTTTTTAATAAAAATAAATTTAGAATTTGACGTACCACATAAAGTACATGTTTGGGATTGCGGTGGAAAATATAGCTTATAGCTTATAACTTAAATAATAAGTTCTACTATTAAAAAATTATTTACTATTTGGTAACCATATGTTTAAAACACTTTCAAACATATTATGTTTGTTTGAAAACAAATTAAAAAAGTGTTTTCTAAGGTAGAAATAACGATTATTTGAATTAAAAGTTTTAAAGTTATAATTATCTTAAAGTTGTATAGATATTTTCGTCCATTGACAGTCTTTTTAAATTTTGAATTAAGTCCCGCATTATCTGAAAAAGCGCATTTGAGGACAAGCATCAAAATGATGTTTTTCCTCAAACGTATTTTTTAGCTTATTTGAGATTAAAAGTGATTTAATATGTAATACTCAAACGACCTAATTTTTTCATTAAAGAGCTTTTCAAGTTATTAACCACTTTTTAAGACTCCTACCGCAACCTCAAACAGGCTTCAAGTCACATAATTAGTTTGTGGGTTAATTTACTTTTGTGAAATTTCTAATTTGTGGCCAAATCATTTGATCTTTGAGTAATATGTTCACCAAAAAGAGTGAGGGCAAATGAAATACTGTCTATCATACATTCTTCAATTTCTTCTATATGGGGAGAAAATCTACCAAAACGTTTGGGTAGATTAGAGAAAAAATTACATAAACAGAATGTAAGACAAGAAAAATTGGAACATAATTCTGAAATAGACAAGTATTACAACTCGTAATGAAGCCTCCAAGAAAGAAGAAGAAACAAAGATAACTGATGAAGCAGGAAATTAACAAAGTTAGATACAACATGGTTCCCATATATAGATATAATATGAAGAAACTCCTGTCATCTCCCATCATCAAAGGCTACTATTATATGGTCCTGCTATCAAATGCAACACTAGTACACTACTATGATAAGAGAAATAATTTAATTACAAAAGGATTACACAAAAGTAATCCTATAAATTGACGTAGCTTGATATGGTTCGTCAGATTATAAAATTACTTTTATTGTCAAGTAGATCTAATGGATCAGACGAAACCAAGTCAGTTTATAAGATTGTTTTAATGTAATTTCTTTGTAAATGTAGCAGTACTCCTATTATAATTAACAACATCGTATTTGTAGGAATCAGGTGTCTGATCCCCAAGGATGTATAAGGTCTCTTCTGAGTTGGAAACATTAACGTCGTTATCTCAAGAATGCTTCTCGATCTTTCTTATACTTTCCACTTCTGCCGCTACTTCCTTCATGGTTGGCATATCTTCCCCTTTCACTTTGACGCACCTCTTTGCAAGATTAGCCACTTCCTTCATTTGCTTCTCATTTCTTTCAACTATTAGATTCCGCTTAAGAACTTCAAACCATCTATCCTCTCTAATAGCATAAATAAACACTACAAGAAAATTGGATTTTTGTGATCAATTTATTGCAACCAATAAACTAAATTGGTCGCAAATACAAACTATTTGCAACTAATTCAGTCTGTTGGTTGCAATAAATTGGTCGCAAAAGCCTGTTTTTCTTATAGTGAAAATACATAGTCAGACTTCTCTCCGATCCTTAAACGGCCTATCAGATGAAAGTGCATTTTCTCTTGTTAGTAATTCTATCAGGACAACTCCAAAACTATAGACATCACCTTTTACAGTCAATTGACTAGTTTGCAAGTACTCAAGGTCTAAGCTGTATCCAAGAGTTCCTTGCAAGAATTTAGCTATTTCTGTTTGATGAAGTGGGATCAATCTTAAGGCACCAAAATCAGACAATTTAGCTGTGTAATTATCATCTAAAACTATATTTAGATTTAAAGACTTAACATCTCCATATATTATAGGTGGAGAGGCAACAAGTGTAAATAAGATAGTGCTTCTGCTATTTCTGTGGCTATCTTAAGACGACCCTTTCATGAAATTACCAACGACCAACTTCTATGATATATGTGCTCAAAGAGTGTACCATTAGGGATGAACTCATAGAGTGTACCATCAGAACTACAAAGCAGCCTGCAACACCAGCTGCATTAATGGAAACAAAAGAGATATTATAAATTGATCTCAAGCCAATTTTCTTTGATAAGAGAAGAGGTAGAGGTGGCCTCATAGCTTTACCCCTATGGCAATCAAGTTGAATGGATCTCAATAATTCATTTTTTAAGACTTACGGCAGGACGGATCATGATTACCTGATGAGTTAAAAACTAAATTAAATATATAATTTCAATTTCAAAACATCTAATTAAAATAATTAGGTTAACTTTCCAATTTCAAAATTTAAGTTGTAATGGCCTCTGTCAGTATTAGGCATTAAATTTGACAGATTCTTGGTCAGCAGCATGAGGACAATTCTTTTATGAATAATATTACTGATCTTATCCCCCAATTTATATATATCACTCATAGAGCTCTTTGACGTGACATCCCAATTATGATCATTTCATGTAACTTATTAAAAAGAAAATTAAAAATACAAACAAACATAAGGTGGTAGAGAAAGTCTAGAATTTTAATTTTCTTATTTTTTATTTTCAGACTCTATTATTTTTTGAATATCTGTTTTTTAAAATTTTATTAATGACCACATCAAAGACAGAACTACTCTTCTTAACCAGCATTACTCTTCTTTTATTGAAAAGAGATATTTAGCACCGACATATATGACAACTATATTTGACAATCATCGTAAAAAAAAAAATAAATCTTTTGCAAATTTTTATCAAAACTCTGAATTTTTTAAATGAAAAAAATAATTAATTATATTAGAAATTTTAAAAATTAAATTAATATATATATTATTGTTATTTGTTAAATATCATGATTGTCAACTGGTGTGTTCCTAACCTGACTCTTGAACATGATCGATGGACCCGACATGGATATCATCCATGATCGATAACTACTATATATGATGAATGATGATGTAGCATTAATATTCACGATCATTCCGAAAACATACTCAACCAATAGATCCCAATACGGTAAATTAATCTATATGCTAAAAACTATTTTTAAGCTTAATAAAAAAATCTTGGCGTTATAATACTTTTTTTTAATATATCTATAATGTATACTACAACAATTAGTGTCATGTTTGACATTAGATGTGCAAATAACAAAACTAATCAATATGTATAGTTACCAACAGCGTTACTACAACAAATAATGCTTTTTCTCAAGAGTGATAGTCGTGGGAAAAAGTATATCTTTAGTGGAAAAAGCTTTTTTTCCACCAATTTGTTTCGTGGCAGCCTCATGGCATATAACTGGTGAAGAAAGACTCTTTTTCCACCAAATCACAAGTTCATGGAAAAAGCCTTCTTTTTTCCACCGACATCTGCGGCGGTTAAAACATTTTTTCTTCGTGGCAAATATGGTCTTGGGTGGGAAATAACATCATTTTCCATGAGAAGAGGTTGTGGCAAAAAGTGTTTATCCATGACTTCTTTTCGTGGAAAAAGTTATTTTTGGTATTTCCGATAAAATACTTTCGTGGGAAATATATATTTTCCACAAACTATTCCTTCGGAAATACTTATTTAGGAAGAAAGGTTATCGTGGGAAATAATTACTTCTGACAAAAAAAAAGTATTTACCACGAGTTGTATTCGCGGCAAATACTAAGAGATTTTAGAAAAAAAAAATTGTAAAATAAAAAAAGTAGACTGAGCAAAAAATAATCATAACAAATAGTCTAATATAGGCTAAAATAAATATATCCAAACCTTGGAGATCCAAATTCACGCTTATAATAATTTTTAAAAAAACATATAAAATTGTGCTAACATTCACAAGGAAAACTTCTAATGAGAACCCAAGAAAGAAAACTGGCCATACAATTTATACACATACACCACACAAGCACAAAACTTTATAAGTTACAATTCATGGCTCCACAAAACCTCAACCATACAATCCATTCAAGCTTTATAAGATCAACATACAATCCATTCAAAGCACTTATTTGTTTTTACAAGTTTCATCTATACCCAATACATTTAATATACAAATTTGTCTATTAAACCAACATCATCATCATTCTTTACAAACTCACTACAACTTGATCCTTTTGTAAGCAACTTAAAGAGAAAGGAACTAAAGT
This sequence comes from Pterocarya stenoptera, assembly GCA_003123785.1. Classification (NCBI taxonomy): domain Eukaryota; kingdom Viridiplantae; phylum Streptophyta; class Magnoliopsida; order Fagales; family Juglandaceae; genus Pterocarya; species Pterocarya stenoptera. The sequence goes on along the minus strand of QEOT01003736.1, from coordinate 154,341 downwards.
TGTAGTTTAATCAATCCACACTAAAGCTAGTGAAAGAAGAGGAATAACCCAACAAATAATAAACTCCAATTTTATTCCTTATAATTTATTCTAGTGCCAACCAGACATGATTAAAAAAATCATGTAGATATCAAAAATTCATTAGATAACTAGCGAGTCAAGCTAGTTAGTCTACACATTATATAGTCTATAGAGAGCATTTTTACAACATGTAGATAGTCTACACATTATGAACCAAAACCTAGTCAAGCTATAAACTCTTACAAATGCATGTAGTAAATACATATTCATGGCTTCTACCCTTTCCTGCAACCAAATAAGAAGGCACCAAAATAAAACCACATCAATCAACACTTAAAAAGAAAAATTAAAAAGCCTTAAAGGCTAACCCAATTAAAATGGCACAAATAAATGCAATAGTAGTTAGTTAGTTCAAAAACCTTTAACAAACCAACTGAGATTCAAGCATAACTCCAAAAATTGGAAATTTCTCACTAGTATAAATCAACTAAAAAGCAACCATTTCGTTTATCCCACAAAATAATTAAACCAAACATCAAAGACAACCGTGGCTTGATAGAGACATAGGAAGAGAGAGACAAAGAGATCAGCTTACCATAGATGGATGGTTGGTTTGGTGGCGGACGATGCACAAGGCCATAGATGGATGGTTGGGTTTGTTCTAATACTCTGATACGGAATAAGGCAAGTCCTTTTGCAATTTTCATTCTAGTGGACCAAGACATAGGAAGCAATACTCCTACAAAAACAAAAGACAAATTACATTGTCACTATTGAAGACATGGGTCTTTAAACACCTTAGAGAAAGTTAAACAACAGGCTTGCCACACCAATGAGAAAATCTTGAGACAAGTTAGTTATATATATATATATCTAATAACAAGTTTAGGCCCCAAGAGAGGAAATTTTTTTTGTTAAGAACTCCAGTAATTGTTATCTACTCTTTAATTCTAAAATAAACACGAAAATATAAAGAATCATATAACTAAACAATAAACAATAAAATTGTACTAACATTCACAAGAAAAACTTCTAATGAGAACCCAAGAGAGGAAGTTGCCCATACAATTTATACACATACACCACAACCACAAAACTTTATAAGTTACAATTCATGGCTCCACAAAACAATTCAAGGCACTCATTTGTTTTTACAAAACTATAACTCCACCACTTAATCCCAACACTTCAAAACAATTCATCTTCATCCCAACTCCATTCCATGCTCAAACATCAACATAAGTAAAGCCACACCATTGCAATCCAAATAGGCTATTGCCCAACCAACGAACAAAAAAAAATCCACTTTAGAACCAATGACAGATTATAACTAACCCAAACAACTACATTTAATTAAAATTTGTTTATAATTAAACTACCTTTAATTTAATTAATCAATGAAAAAATGCATAAGTTTCCTAAACTAAGCCCCAACACACAATCCATTGTTCATGCATAGCACACTCAACATAATCATGGTCTGTCCAATTCTTGGACTTCAAGTTCCTCATGTAAATTCAAATCCATAAACCATTGCATTGAAGTAAAATCTAACATATTTGCCGCCCATACACATACTCAATTTATCAATTATAAAACTTACTAACATATTTGCTGCCCATCTACATCAATCCAACACAATTACAAATTTCAAAATTTTAATAAGCTTCATTCATGGCTCCACACAATTCCCAACCTTCACATCATTTGACTTGGTTCATTGAAACCAACACATTGAATGTATAAATCTGCTCATATTATTAATTAAAATTTGTTTATAATTAAACTACCTTTACTTTAATTAATCAATGAAAAAATGCATAAGTTTTCTAAACTAAGCCCAAAATCAAAGTGATATAACTAGTTTCAAGGTTATGCAAATGACCCGTTTGGGATGCAAACTATCCTAAATGATTCTTAACACCTACCGCAGGCATACACACAACATAAGCACATAGAAACTCCTGGCCGTGAGTCTAGCCAACCAAAGAACTGGATTTCATATGTGTATTGACAATATAATGAATTAACAAGTTTGTTGCCACATATTTTAGCAAGCAAAAAAAAAAGAAACTTGTACTCCCTGTTTTGCACACTTTTCAGCCACTACATTTAGTTGTTCAGAAAGAAAAGAAAAGCACACTTAAATTCGGAAATACCAGATCAAGCTCAGCATCCTCAGCCATTTGAATAGCCTCATTCTCTGCTCGTCATCAATTAGCCTGACAGTAGCGGACCTGTATCAAAACCAAAAAGCTTAGTTTCAATCTCCATCAAATCCAACTTCAAATATGCACACAGGGGTTGGCCGTGGCAGGGGAGTGGGTGGAGCATGGGGGTGGCCTCGCGGTGGTGTGGAGGCTAGACTAGCGGTGGTGTAGCGCCGTGGAGGGACGGGCGCGCGGTGGAGGCACACGGATCCAACGAGATCCGAAGGGAGAGAGAGAGATCTTCGACGGGAGGGTGAGAGGGCTGAGGGAAAGGCTGGGGGAGGAGGGGCTGGTTGGCCGGCGAGGCTTGACGGCGTGCCTGTGGGCTGCTCACGGTGGCGCGCGACGTCGTGCCGTTGAGAGAAGCCGAGGGTCGCCGCTAGGTTGGCGTGAGGAGAAACGATGGCGTCGGGCGAAAAGGGTGAGGGAGGATCGGAGGTGGAGGGGCCGGCGACGTCGGGAGGGTGATGCCGGTAGGTAGCAGCGGCGACGGCAGCGAATTGCTGCGGTGGAGACGTGCGAGAGAAGGGAGGGTCTCACGGGGGAGGGGGTGTCGAGGGCATGAGAGAGAGAGAGAGAGAGAGAGAGAGAGAGAGAGAGAAGAAGGGAATAAAGGGAAAAGAAGGGGGAAAAGAATGGTTTTAATTTGATTAGCTTTTGCGGCGGGTTATTATCACCGCAAAATCTCAAGACGTCGCCGCAAATTCTGATTATTCCAAATTTTAAAAAAATAGTTTTTGGCAAGATTATTTTCGGTGATAAAACGTCGCCGCAAAATGCAATTAACATCGTCGTAAACACTATTATTCCATGAAAGCAAAATAATTCTGTAACAATATTTGCTGCGATACAAATTTGCCGCAAAAAGTCCATAAGCTCGTCGGGAAAATCGAATTTCCCACGAAAGAAATAGTGTTACGGTAAGATTATTTTTGGCGAAAAACAGTCGCCGCAAAAATGTATTTTTCGCCGCAAAAAAGCTTTTTTCCCACAAAATTTTACTGACCAACATAATCTCATGGGAAAAGGCTATTTTTTTTTCCACGAATAATTTTCGTGTCATCAACTAATTGTAACGCTCTAATAGAAAGAGCAAGCCACTGGTCAATGATATAATCGAAATTCCATTAAAACCTTTTAAATAGTAAGAATTTCTCTTTACTAAGTAATGCAAGATCTCACATACCATCTATCCTTATCACTTATTAAAATGGATATCACAAAATATTACAATGATTGTTTGCATATTTCTCTACCGTAACTATTGCTTTATATTTTCATGATCCAATTTCATGATATTCATAATAAATCTGATCTCCCAGCAATCTAACATGTCAGTTTATCAGAACTATATATTATCTAGGACTGATTCAAATGAGTAGGCAAAGTTGATGTCCGAGAATTTCAGGCATCCAGCAAATTCATCGGCTAGGTTAGTGACAATGGTACAGAAATAAAATCTAAACAAGAACAGAGAAATCAGACAACATAATACGCAAAACAACATTATATGCAACAAGGTATCACAAGAAAAGGATATATGAAGAAACTCCTATCATCTCCCACCATCAAAGATTACCATTGTATGGTCCTTCATGCTATCATATCCAACACTACTTTTAACAGAAACATCATATTTATAAGAATCAGATGTCTCCCCCAGCAAGTACTTTGTCTCTTCTAAATTGGAATCCACCTTAACCCAAGAATGCTTGTCAGTCTTTCTTAAACCTTCCAGTTCAGCCGCTACTTCCTTCATGGTAGGCCTATCTTCCCCTTTCACTATGATGCACCTCCTTGCAAGATTAGCCACTTCCTTCAGTTGCTTCTCATTTCTTTCGGTCCATAAATTCTGCTAAAGAACTTCAAATAGTCTATCCTCCTTAATAGCAGAAAGAAAATACATAGCCAGACTTCTCTCCACCTCAGTCCTATCAAATGAAAGCGCCTTTTCTCCGGTTAGCAACTCTATCAGGATGACGCCAAAGCTATAAACATCACTTTTCACAGTCAATTGGCTAGTTTGCAAATATTCAGGGTCCAAGTATCCAAGAGTTCCTTGTACCAATGTAGCTACTTCTATTTGGTGTAATGGAATCAATCTTGAAGCTCCAAAATCAGACACTTTAGCTGTGTAATTACTATCTAGTAATATGTTCGAAGATTTGACATCTCTATGAATTATCGGTGGAGAGGCTGCAGAGTGCAGATAAGATAGCGCCTCTGCTGTTTCTGAAGCTATCTTAAGACGAGTCTCCCATGAAATTGGTAACGACCTATCTTTATGATGTATGTGCTCGAAGAGTGTGCCGTTTGAGATGAACTCATAGACTAGTAAAGGAACTTCTGTCTCCAAACAACAACCCATAAGTTTAACAACATTTCTATGGTTAATTTGAGAAAGTACAAGCACCTCGTTGATGAACTGCTCAATTTGACTCTTATCCACAAGTTTGGACTTCTTGATTGCCACAACTCTATTATCGGATAAAAATCCTTTATAAACTGTACCAAACCCTCCTTCACCAATGATTAGATTCTCATGATAATTGTTGGTAGCATTTTTGAGCTCTTTAGCACTAAAAAGTTTGGCTGTTGCAACTGAATTTTCTTGTCTTGAGAGTTGTTGACGTAAAATCACACCACCATTTTGGCGAAAAAATCTTTCTCTAAGCTTGATTAGCTTTCTTTGCTTGATTATCAAATACATCCAAGAGCTAGAGACCAGCAGTACTATAAAGCCTACACCACCAGCTGCGATGGAAAGAAAAAGAGTATTATTTGTTGGAAAATGCTAGTATGCTGTCTAACTTTGTCTTTTTATTTTGACTGTTCATGTATTTAATTTTTTTATTTAATGATAAAAAAATTATTAATGTATTGCTATATTTTTTTATTTTTTAAAAATATTTAAATATGTTAAAAAATTATAAATAAAATAAATAAATAAAAAATTTATACTACTAACTGTTAAAGCTGCTGGCCCAGCGGTCAAAGCTGGCCGGCAGCACTGCCCTTATTTGTTATGGGCCTCAAGCCGATATTCTTTGATAATAGAAGGGGGCAGAGGTGGCCCCACAGCTTTACCCCCAAGGAAATCAAGTTGAATGGATCATTTCAATGATTCATTTTTTAATACTTGCGGGCCGGCTGGACAGATGATTGGTGAAGCAGCTAAATGTTGACCATGGTATTATATATTCTTTACCTTGGTGAAGAAGGTAAAGAGTATTAAGTTATTAACACATGGCAAATATTGTACTTTATGCACAACAATAAATTTATTAATACAAAATATTCATTCATCTCCTAATACTAAAGAAAATAAAGAACTTTATGCTTTATCTTTCAATTTTCTTGCGATTCTTATTGAATATATATGTGTAGTTTTATCATATTTTTGTGCAATAAATTTAAAAAAGAAAATTCAGTTATTAGACAATTTAGAAATAAATATAATTTTAAATCGGTAATAACTAGCTCAAGTTGGTCTAGAATTGTATAGAAACATCAAAATCAATCGATTGAAGCAGTTCAATAAACGATTTTAAAAATTTAACAAATATTAATAAAAAGTAAATTAACCAATGGTCTAGAAATATGTTTTAAATGAAAAACATAATTCATTTTTGTTAGAAATTTTAAAAATTAAAAAATATATACATTTTATAGATATTTGTTAAATATGATTGTTAAAAAATGGGTCTCACTAATAAAAAATAATTTTTTTTTTTGTTAAAAAATCATTTCTCTTTTTATATAGTGGACGACAGCCATTTGGGTTGACATGTTAGATGGGCAAATAACAAAACTCAATATCATGTATACTTACCAACAGCGATCTTGTTCACTAATCTTTGATTCAAAGCACATCCTTTACCATCTTTTCTTCCGTCTCCTCTGTGCCACTTTGGGCAAGAGCACGTATAATTCCCTTCTGTATTAGAACATCTCTTTTGCGATGTGCAATTATTGAGATCTGGATGCAAACACTCATCAACATCTGCGCAACAGTTTCGGAAGGTAAAAGAAGATATATAAGATCATCAGAAGATTTTGAAAATCCTTTCACAAAACTTATAAATAATCCTTCAATAATTTATTGAATGAGCTACTAATTAGATGTGTAGTAATGTATGTAGTACGTACGTACCTTTGCAACCCTGACGGAGGTATGGATTCCCGTCATAACCTTTATTGCAACTGCAACGGTAGCCATACCCATTTTCAGGGTTATAACATGTGCTGTTCCCTCCGCATACGTATTCCGGCTTATTCTGGACATTCTCGCACGTTTCATTACCGATCGTCCAATCAAGAACCATCTGAAGGGTTCTATTATCTTGCAGACTGGAAAGATTATCGGAGTAGAAATTAAACAGGCCTTTTTTAACAATGAAAGCATAGCTGCATGGATTGAAGCTCCATACTCCCGTGTGATTACTGAAGCTGCTTGCTTGCAAACTGAAATTGCTTACTTTTTTTGGGATCTCTACCTGGCAAGAACCAATTCCAGAGCAAGTCCCATTTAAAACATTGCTTTGATTCAGACATATGGACATGCAGCCCATGGAGAAGTTTCCATTGTACTGCTTACCATGAAGGTATGCATAAGTGTCACAGCCAACAGCCATGAACATGTTTTCGGTGTTAGAAATGGTGAAAGTGGAGGTTCTTATTAGCAGACTGGACTGCCAAAAGCTTGAAAGCATACCCGACTCGTTGTAACATTCATGGGAAAGTTTCAGCAAGAGTTCAAGCTGGCCTTCCATGGAAATCTTCGGGACAACGTTGACGCCAATCTGTGGTTGGTCTCCGCCGGTGCAATTAATGAGAAAGTCTTTATTTAGGGAACAATCGTCAGATGTGCCAAATGGATACGGAATTTGGACACCTCCACAGTGGTCGCGGCAGTTAGGGAGGGCTATTTCATAAGCTGCTGCTACTGCAGAAGTTTCCATTTCTGATAATATGACACCAATCCATGTCACTTGCAAAAGCAGCCTATAACCACCCATTAATTGCCTCCAATATTTCTAAAAAGGGTATTCAAGTTTACTGTAATGTTTTTGTCTGCAAAACTTCCTATTGAGGATGAATTTTTATAGGCATACAATCGAGGGAGGAACCATTCCATGGAAGAAAATACTAGATAGTCGAAGAGTTTGTAAGTGTCGCGTATTTTTTTTGAAAAAAGTAAATAAATATATGATCTACATAAAAAAAAATTATTTTTTTAATTATAAACTCCACTCTTTTTCAAATAAAATGTACGATACTTAAGCACTCTATAACCGTATCTATAATTACTCTCTCTAGAATACCATGTATGAAGAGGATATATAGGTTTGGGGGATGAGATCATGAGAATTTTATGTTTTGTTTAAAAGTTTAAAATATTATTTTTTAGTTTTGAGATTTGAAAAAGTTGAATTAGAATTTGAAAAAGTTGAATTGTTTATTATATTTTGTATGAAGATTTAAAAAAGTATAATAATGAGATGAGATGAAAATCTCATCTTATCTTTTTTTTAAAGTTTGCTGCAAAAAATCTTTCATCTCATCTTATCTTTTTTTTAAAGTTTGCTGTAGAAAGTCTGTCTTGATCTACAACATGTCAAGTTTTATAAGGCAGCTTTGATGAGATCCAATCAGTTTCTCAGCTCAAGAGGATTAGGTAAGCCGGCCAATCACTATATATACAATTGAGATTTGAAAATTTCTCCACCTCTCCTCTTTTTTTATCGTAACCATAGATAAAAATTCAAATAAATGACAAAACAGTCCAGGCCGGCTCTTCCGCAGTTAGGCGATTGCCTAAGGTCACTAAAGAAAGAAGGCCGTCTAACACAAATATAAAGTAAATTTTTTAAGAAATATATATATACCTAATAAAAAATTTTAATTAATGAGAATATAAATAAGGTCAAATAGATCATATTATATCATTATTAGTTTTAAAAAATATCACATATAATAATTATTTTACCTATTCTTCTTCTAAGAATACACTCCTATTTTCTCATTATTAGTTTAATATATAATTAATGTGAAAATTATAAATAACAAAATTTAATTTTCAAGTGTTCATAAAAAGTTTTTGTATAATCCTTTGAAGAGGCAATGGCCTACTTTTTTTCAAATGTATTAGTTGTTTATAGAATTTTATTGATAATAATGATTATAATTGTGTCTAAGAGTTTTAAGTACTTGTAAAACTAGATTTGATAAAATTTTCTCTAAATAAAAAATTGTCTAATAAAGATTAAGCCAGTTATTAATTGAAAATGTGATATAAAATCTTAATCAATAATTTTAGTTTACAAAATGATAGGAATTATTTTTAAATAAAAATATAATATAAAAATAAAAATAAATTTATTTAATTTTACCTAAAAAAAGAAAAGACCTCACTCAAAATTTTAGCCTTAGGCCCAGACTTATTGAGCCGGCCCTGAAACAGTCCATTTCAAATTACGGTATCCATTTCATGAAGTGGTATTAATTTTATTGTGCCATTATACTTTTAATATTCGTACACTACAAACCATAAAAAAACTCAATTTGCATCCTTTCTCATTAAGATTGCAACATGTGTTAAATTTTTTAATTTGTTCATCTTATTAGTAAGATCTTTACAAAAAAAATTGCATATCTTTCGTTTTCTGACCGAAATATTCACTGTATTGACATCATTTATATCTCTGTTTGATCAAATATAATAAGCTGGTAGAGTAGTTATCATAGGTAAGTCAACGTTTTAATGTGCAACGTAACCAATTTGGGATTAATTTTTTGGGGGAACATCATCCGTTCCAAGCGTACTGTAGTTGGTGTGTTCTTATTTAAGTATTTTTTTTTTTAAATATTGTGTATTTATTTTTTGAAAAAAGTAAAAAGTGTTAAAAACATACATTTAAAAAAAAAAAAAAAAAACAAACAAACAAACACCTGCGGGATTCCGTCGGGATTCCCGTGTGGCTGTAGAGCCAGTACTCTTTTATTAATATATTGCATGATGACTATCTATTCACACATTGTTTTTCCCCAGCCAGTTCTTGGTGACTGAAAAGTATATATCATAAACAAAAGAAATGCGTCACTCCAGTTGAACTTATCGAAATTAGTATACTTGTAGTCTGGGTCTCACATTAATGCACATGATCATTAGCTTAAAAGATGTGACATCTTGGATATATAATTTACTACAACTTGGAGCAAATATGTGGAAGACTAGGCCAAAGTAACCACGGACGGTGGTTGAAAAGCTATTTTCATAAATCGTTTACAAGATGATAACCTCTTAGTTTTTAAGAAATAAGAGTATAAAATACATTTTGAAGCAACGAGGTAGGTTCCTTAATCAGTCCGGTCTGGACAGACCGAAACCAGTCAATCTGGTCCCTTTTTTTGGTTCTGACCGAAATTCTTACACACCCTAGTTCTACATGTAACAGCCCGTACTAGGAAGAGGGGGGTTGGAGAGTTACTTCTTATTACCTGAAAATCATCTCTCAACAACGCATATATATACTCTAGACACTCCATGAAGCATAACCTCGTTGTTCAAAGCAAACAAACATTGTTTCTCTACAAGGACATCAATGAAACATTCTAACATAATTAATCAACAACTCTTAAAAGTCTTAATAAAAGTGTCAACATCCCAATAAACTAAATTAATAGAATAAATCAAATCTACTGAATAATAGTCTCCAATAATCTTAGTACTTATCCCCTACACTAAACAATCTTGTCCATCCATGCTTTTTATTCTTAATCTTTAGCTGAAACATCCAAATCATCTGAAAATATTGTGGAGATAACGGGTGAGTTATCAACAATTCAATAAGCAATGATCAACATATACTAGTATGTAAACATAAGCCATTTACAGAGTACAAAATGTAGAACAAAACATATTAGTTAGCATAATGCAAAACAAAACATATTATCAAAATATCAGAGCGGCAATTTCATAAGCTTCCATATACAAAAGTCATTTGGCATAGCAATACTGAACATCATCATATCGAAACAGAGACCATGTTTCATCCCGTGGTAGGATTGTGCTATCCCTGTGGCCAAATTGGACAGAAACAGAATGAATCTTTCCACTATTATTCTCGAAGTCTCAAGTGTACACATAAAAAAGATCACATAGAAAACCATAGGAAACAGAAATGTTAGTACCAACAGAATAACACAATCATAATCAGAGATTTTGGATTGGAAACAAAACAGAATCAGAACCAGAATCAGAATGTTATGCCAAAGGTTCTTTTTCAGATGTAACAATTCATCAAAATCAGAGTTCTGAACAGATACATATCACAAAATCACATGCTAAATTTCAAATTTCTTATTCGCTCTTTTTGCACAGCTCAGAAACAGAATGCCAAAAATTTGCTTATGTCTATATCAGTTATGACAAAAATATCTTTCTCTTTTCTTATTCACATACAATGAGTAATGTAGAACAAAATGACCAAGGTTGTTTTCAATGTTCCATAACAAAAGCATGCACATTTTTTATAAAATCAACCTCAATCCATTCTTTTTATGCAAAGTCTAGTATAGGAACACCGCTTACTTAACTTTCGTGTATTATTTACATTTTGAGTTTGCACTTTAGTTGAATCACAATAACCTAAATCATACGTTAAAAATCAACACAAGCAGTCAAGCACAAAAACCTAACTAATAGAAATCCCATATTCCTACACTAGAATAGAACGAGCCTATAAGCAAATAAGTTTATAAATAGTCCAAAAATCGCCATATCTAACAATCAACCAACCCCAACTTACTGCAAACATGTCAATTAAGCACAAGCATCACACAATCACAACGTGTCCAATATAAACAACCATGAATATCAATTCCAAATAACTAACATCAACCCAAACAACCGTCATCATACATTCCTCTATCCACTTAACACAACCAAGAGAATTCCTAAAACAACAATACAATAATAATAAAAAAAAAAAAAAAACCACACAACCTACATGTTCTATCATTCAAATATATTTTCATAAAATTTTCAAGCAACCCCCAATCATTCCTATCATACACGTTACAGGGCAAAAATGAGCCTAATACTCTAGTTTTCATACCTAATCTCGTTGGTGGCCTATGGAATTAGTGAGCAGCGACACTGTCCAGGGATTTAAATACTGACCTTTGAACTAGCAAACAACAATAATATTTAAGTTTTGTATTTGGGGATGACACGCGATGGAATAACTCAAACTAAACAAGCAGAAGAAAGAAAATTACCTAAGCGATTAGAGGCGTATGTCAACTCCGTTGGCCTAAGTTAATCACGACTTAATCTTGGTAGGAGAGTGCTACTGTGAAAGGGAAATCTAAGGTTTTGATGGGAAAATATGCAAAGGTTAGTATCAATTAAATAGGGAAAAATATACTAGAAGACATGGACAGAGAATCGACAGAGACTTACCAATGTTGGTGGTGCGGATAATGGACAGAGGGGTCGGCAACTGGAGGCACAAACAGAGGCAACAGACAACGACCCTTATAGTGGAGATGCACGATGAGGTGTGGGGAGGGGGATGATCGGTGTTGCTTAGGCGGTGGAACTCGTCTGTGCCCCAAATCCTAGAAACCGCCCATGTAGGCATGTGGCACACATCAAAAATAGCGTGGAGAGGGAGAAGGTGAACTGCGGGAAGAGATTTTTGAGAGTTAGGGAGAAGCACGAATGGAGTGAGGAAGAAAAACGGTTGTGAGGATCCGAATGTAGTGGAAAGAGATATTAATTCAAAAATATAAATTGAACTGAGGAACTGAGTGGGTGAGATAGCATCGGGGAAGAAAAAGTGTTGGGGGAAAAAGAAGAACCTTCGGGGTGGGGAGGAAAGAGGGAAAAGAAACAAAAAAAATATAAACGATGTCGTTTGGGTGAGTTCTATCTCTTCGTGGGCCTGGGCCTGGGCCTGGTGCAGAGCCTTGGTGTTACACTACTAATCTCCTCTCATCTTCTTCTTGTTTTCTTTTCTTCTCCTCCCCTTCTTCCCTTCTTGTTCTTGTTCTTCTTGTCATCCATTTTACTTCTACTTCTGCTGCTTATGCTTGTACTCTGGCTTTTCCTCCTCCCAATCTTCACTCCTCTTCTTTTGCTCCTCCTGCTTCTTCTTTTTTTCTCTCCTCTCCCCTTTTTCTCCTTTTCAACTTTTCTTCTCCTCCCCCTTATTCCCTTCAGCTTCTCCTCCTCCTCATCTTCTTCTTCTCCTTCTACTTATGTTGCTTCTGCTTTGGTCTATGCAAACCCATAGCCACGATTTTCAAATGTTTGGCACACGATATAGCACACGGTAAAAATATATGTTTACCGGTGGAGGAGGGTGGGTTGGGCATTAGAGATATTGCCGAAGTGTAAACGTCGCTATTCATGAAATTTGCTTGGAAATTGTTAGATGGTAGATCTTTTTGGGCAAAATTCTTTATGGCAAAATATGCAAGAGGTGAACACCCTGTGGCCTTATCTCATTCAGTGGGTACTAGATTTTGGAAAAAAATTCTTTCAGTTATACCATTGTGATTAAAAATTCGAGAGTCTTGATTCGGAATGGGGAGGCAAATTTCTGGTATGATAATTGGATGGGGGATGGTGCCATTAGTGATTCACAGGAGGTGATGGGTGATTCTGGGCTGAAAATTGCAGACCTCTTAACGATAGATGGATGGGACATGGAAAAATTAACATCTATTTTGGCTGTGCAGATGGTAGATAAAATAATTGCTTGGTAGGGGAAGTTACGTAATGTTAATGATATCCTGGTCTGGCAACCATCATCGGATGGCTTGTTCTCAACAATATCAGCTTGGCAACTCATTCGATCGAAAGGTAATATTTGTCTTTGGTTCAAATGGTTATGGCATAAGGATATTCCTAAAAAAATATCCTTTGTTTGTTGGCATGCAAAAAAAAGGGCTCTACTAGTGGATGCTGCTATTGCTAAACTTGGGATTCCGTTCGTTTCTAAGTGTAACTGTTGTGTGTCTCCTAAACAAGAAACTAATGATCATGTATTATGTGGTGGGGAGCTGGCAACTGCAGTGTGGAATTATTTTGCAAATATTCTGGGCGTTCAGTTACCACAGACCCGATCTTGGCAAGGGATTCTAAACGTATGGTGGAATTGTGCGTCAACGTCTTCACCAACAGGGGTGTGCCGTGGAGTTATTCCTATCCTAATCACTTGGGCTCTTTGGAGAACGAGGTGTGCAACAAGGATGGAAGATAAGAATACGGACTGGAGAGGGATAGTGCGGTGGGTTAAATCAATTATGATATCTACCTTCTATACAGTTCGAAAATTTACTAGTCTGCGTCCTCAAGATTTGAAAGTTGTTAAGGTATTAAATCTACCTTTTGTTTCGGTTGAGAAGAAATTACCAAAGGCTTTGGCGTGGAAGAAACCGAGAAGGAGTGGAGTTAAACTTAATATAGATGGTAGCTCTCTAGGCAATCTTGGGATGGCTGGCGGGGTGGCATTTTCAGGGATGACAAGGGTCAAACCGTGGCTGGTTTTGCATCATATTATGGTGTGGTGTAGAATACAGTTGCTAAGGCTCGTGCTCTTTTGGATGGATTACAAATGGTGCAACAATTGGGGCTCAGGGACTTTATGGTGGAGTCGGACTCGGCGGTCATAGTTGGTTGGATTCAGTCCGGGAGTTGTTCGCTTTGGTATTTGTGGGAGTTTTGGGATGAAATTAAAAGGCTGTTTTTTGTTCTAAACTGTAGTATCTGCGATATTTTCAGAGAGGCAAATGTGATTGCGGATTGCCTTGCCAAACAAGGAGCCAAGAATAATGGTGGCTTGTTTACGGGAGGAGATGTAGGAAGCGGAATTCTTAGAGGCCTGCTGCGCACGGATAGTTGGGAATTGCCACATTTAAGACTCTAATTTCCTGTTTTGATGTTTTGGATTATGTCTATTTCGAATTTTTTGGCATCTGAGGTATGTCTCAGGTGTGGTGGATTGTTTGCCACGGTATTCCTCCGCCACAAGTGAGTGTTTTCTATTAATAAAATTGGGAGAAAGTCACTGCTGGACATGTGACTTTCGATCTTTTTTTTTTTTTTTTTGAAAAAAAAAACCGTCAGCTTGAAGTGTAAAGGTTTTTTGCGCGTGAGTGAAGTCGTCACCGTGTTATTCTAGGAATTGTTTGCGTGTCGGTGTGCGGAATTAAGCTTTTACACACCTTTTTTCAGGACATAATAAATAATATAGTATGTAATATAATATGTATATGCTCCGGCTTAATTAGATCCAGTTATTTTATAAGAATAAATATTTTTTTTTAATCCAAATATAACTGAAAAAGAAAGGAATTTATAAGGACATGCATGCCACCTTCATTAACCTGTTGCAGGTGAAGTTTTATTTCTGCAAACATAAATATATAATGCAATCTGGCGGCCGATCGATCGATGATGAGTTTACTCGGTCATATATGCAGTAAGTGAACGTGGTGCTTTATTCCTGCCGAGTGGCGAGATGTTTGGAACAGATTTATATGCGTACCTACCTTAGCTTGCATATAATTCGAGATCTGAAATAATTACAAATATATAGTCCAAATATAAATTATCGAAGTTATCATTTTTTCTCCTAAAGTCAGGAACCACTTAATTTTCTTATACAAGTGAAGATCTAGAGCTCATGATTTTCAAATGTTGCCAGTAGACACGCATGGTCACCACAACATTGCCTCCTGTTCACATTAGTTTCTTTTGACTCGAGATTCTTTTGCATTGTATCTATGACTCATATTTGAAAATTGTAGATTATGACAAAAAGAAAATACCGGGTCTAATAACTTAGGGAATAACATATGTAAGACATACAAGAGATCAAGACAAGCCTCCATCATTTGTGGCTTAACACTACTAGCTAGCTAGGGATGGGCATAAAGTTATGTATTGAGGTAATATCTTTTGTGTTAATAAATAATTAAAATAATTAAAATTCATCTCTTCTAATCGGCTTAAACTTTTGAGTCATGTTGTGATTGTTTAATTTGTTTGGGCTCTATGGATCTCACACAGATTCGGTAGTAAAAATTTGGAATTTCAGAACAGGGATAATTCCTTATGTAGCATCAACCCATTCGCATAACAGAGCCATGACAACAGTTAATCTACCAACAGAGAAAAAAATATTACAATAATTGTTTGCATGTCTTTCTCTACAGTATCTATTGCCTTCTATTTTTATCCATTTTTATGATATTTACAATAAGTCTGATCTCATGACAGCAATCTAACATGTCTAGATTAGTGACAATAGTACAGAAATAGAATCTAAACAAGAACATTTGAAACAGAGAAACCAGACTACATTATATGCAAAGCAACGCATGGAAAACTTACGAAAACAACATTATATGCAACATGGTATCCTGACAAAAGATATATGAAGAAACTCCTGTCATCTCCCACCATCAAAGGCTACCATCGTATGGTCCTTCATGCTATCGTACACAACACTGCCTTTAATAGCAACGTCATATGTATAAGAACCGGATGACTCCCCCAGCAAGTACTCTTTCTCTTCTGAATTGGAACCAACGTTAACCCAAGAATGCTTGTCAATCTTTCTTAAACCTTCCAGTTCAGCCGCTACTTCCTTCATGGTAGGCCTATCTTCCCCTTTCACTTTGATGCACCTCCTTGCAAGATTAGCCACTTCCTTCAGCTGCTTCTCATTTCTTTCAATCCCTAGATTCTGCTCAAGAATTTCAGACAGTCTATCCTCTTTAATAGCAGAAAGAAAATACATAGCCAGACTTCTCTCTTCCTCGGGCCTAGCAAATGAAAGCGCCTTTTCTCCGGTTAGTAACTCTACCAGGATGACGCCAAAGCTATAAACATCACTTTTCACAGTCAATTGGTTGGTTTGCAAATATTCAGGGTCCAAGTATCCAAGAGTTCCTTGTACCATTGTAGCTACTTCTATTTGGTGTAATGGAATCAATCTTGAAGCTCCAAAATCAGACACTTTTGCTGTATAATTACCATCTAATAATATGTTTGAAGACTTGATATCTCTATGAATTATAGGTGGAGAGGCTGCAGAGTGTAGATAAGATAGCGCCTCTGCAGTCTCTACAGCTATCTTAAGCCGAGCCTCCCATGAAATTCGTAAGGACCTATCTTTATGATGTATGTGCTCAAAGAGCGTGCCTTGGGAGATGAATTCATAGACTAGTAAAGGAACTTCTGTCTCCAAACAACAACCCAGGAGTTTAACAACATTTCTATGGTTAATTTGAGAAAGGACAAGCACCTCGTTGATGAACTGCTCAATTTGGCTCTTATCCACAAGTTTGGACTTCTTGATGGCCACAATTCTATCATCGGATAAAAGTCCTTTATAAACTGTACCAAACCCTCCTTCACCAATGATTAGATTCTCATGATAATTGTTGGTAGCCTTTTTGAGCTCTTCTGCGCTAAAAATTTTGGCTGTTTCAACTGAATTTTCTTGACTTGAGAGTTGTTGACTTAAAATCACACCACCATTTTGGCGAAAGAATCTTTCTCTAAGCTTGATTAGCTTTCTTTGCTTGATTATCAAATACATCCAAGAGCTAGAGACCAGAAGTACTATAAAGCCTACACCACTAGCTGCAATGGAAAGAAACAGAGAATTATTAATTATGAGCCTCAAGCCATTGTGCATAATTCACAATCATCTGCACATTCCAAAAACATATTTAACCAACACCTCCCATTATACTAAACTTTGTGTACATACCAATGGCAGTCTTGTTCACTAGTCCGAGGTTCAAAGTGCATGATTCACCATCTTTTCTTCCGTCCCCACTGTGCCACTTGGGGCAAGAACATGTATAATTCCCTTCTGTGTTAATGCATCTCTTTGGTGAAGTGCAATTGTTGAGATTTTCGTCTAGGCACTCATTAACATCTGCAGATCGAACAGTTTGACATGGAAGTAAGCCCAAGTTCAAGAAAACGAAACCGAAAACATGTTATCAAAATGAAAAATTTAGTCATTAAGATTTGGATTTTGAGAAGCTTCTTAGACGTGGGTAGTAAGCAAGTACCTTTGCAACCAAGTGGGAGGTAGGGGTTGCCGTCGTAACCCTTCTTGCACTGGCAACGGTATCCATAGCCGTTTTCAGGATCATCACATGTGCTGTTCCCTCCACATATGTAATCAGGCTTGAGCTGAGCATACTTACACCTTTCCTTACCGATCGTCCAATCAAGTACCATCGGAATGGTTCTATTATTTTGGAGACTGGAAAGATAAATGGAGGAGAAATTGAAGAGTTTTTTCTTAACAACGAAAGCATAGCCGCAGGGATTGAAGTTTGATACTTTTGTGTGATTATAGAAGCTATGTACTTCCAAAGTCATATTGCTCACTCTTTCCGGGATCTCTACCTGGCAACAACCAATTCCAGAGCAAGTCCCATTCAAAACATTGCTTTGATTCTGGCAAATGGACATGCAGCCCATGGAGAAGTTTCCATTGTTCTGGTTACCCGTAAGGTATGCATATGTATCGCAGCCAACAGCAGCGAACACGTTTTGGGTGTTAGAAATGGTAAAAGTATTGGACGCGATTCTCAGACCGATGAACTGGAAGTCTGTCGAGAGCCCCGACCCGTTGTTACAGACCTCGACAGTGTTCATGAAGATGTCAATCTGACCTTGGATGGAAATCTGTTGGACAACGACGGACTGCTTCCATGGTCGGAGTCGTCCGTCCGATGATTTGGTGCAATTGATAGAAAAGCTTTTATTTAGGTAGCAACCTTTACCCATACCAAATGGATATGGAATTTCAACATCTCCACACCAGTTGGGGCAGTTAGGGCGGGCTGATCCATTAGCTGCTGCTGCTGCTAGTGCTGCAGTTGCCATTCCAGATAGTATTACGCCTACCCATATGACTTGCACAAGCATCCTATGATAACCACCCATAATCGCCTCCATTACTATTTCTAAGTGAGGGATTGATAAAGTTTACTATTGTTGTTTTTGCCTGTAAAACTTGCCGTAGATGATCGATTTTTATATAAAGCATATGGGAGGATCAAGAACAGTATTTCGTGCACCAGGTATGAACGTGGGCTATATTCCAGTACCGGTGGCACAAATTAGTCTTTCTCGTCTACATCTAGTCAAGTCGTATAAGAGCATTGGCATTGGCTTCATCAAATTTATCTTTAAAATTTGATGAAAAGTACATATTTTTCATAAATTCAAAACTTACTTATCTATAACTCTACATTGGATTAGCCATTAGAATCATCAAAATAATAATATAATATTATTTTTTTAATAATAATATTTTTATTTTTTTTTTCATATTTTACAATTACACTAATCATATGTACTTTAATAATTTAATTTGACAATTAAATATATTTTTTTCATATTTTGCAATTGCACAAATTATAGAAAATGTAAGAAATACATTTTATAATAAAATAATAAGTATAGATAATGAATAGTGTATCTTCAAATATGAAGATGGAAGTAAAGTTACTATAGCTCAAAGCTTGAGCTTTGAAGGTATAGCCAATCCAATGCTGGCGTTTTAGTCCCAAAATCATCAAATTTTGATGAAATCTCTCTTTTGATGAGACGGATGCTAATGCTCTAAGGCAGCTTTGAAAAGGCGAATGAAACACTCGACCAAGATAGCATTAGGGCTCGTTAGGAGGGAATGAGATGGAGAATTTTGTTAATAGTAATGAAAATAATTTATAAATAGTAGTAAAATAGTTTAAATTCAGATGTTTTATCAGGTTTTGGAAAATAAGAGAGAAAATACTAAATTAAAATATTATTAAAATATTACTCTTATTTTGAAACTTGAAAAAGTTGAATTATTTTTTATGTTTTGTTTGAAAGTTTATAAGGAAAATTGTAATGATTATGTATTGATTAGATTAAAAATTTAAAAATTTAAAATTGAAAAGTGTTAATTTGTCATGTTGTAGTGATGTTTAAGAAGAAAATTATGAAAAAGTTGAGATATGATAAGATGAAATAATATTTTGTATTCCCAAATGAATTCTTAATCACAATAAATTCATTTTAAACCACAGATAAATAAATTCATTTTGCACCATTTCTTTCATTCACATTTAACCATTAAGATAAATAAATTCACATTTAATCACAATAAATTCATTTTAAACCACAGATAAATAAATTCAAAAGGCTAGAAGGTATATTTTGGCCCTTCAATATCTTTATTATATTTTGGCCTTCCAAATATTTATCTTTAACTTTCTAGGAAGAGAAATGTTTGGCAATGTTATAAGAAATTTACTCAATTATGCAAGTTTCGTCTGCACACAGATCCAACATATCACATTAAACCATATCATTGTTTAAGTACTAGATATTTATTTAAATCTAGACTCTTTCAATTATAAAATATCAATTTGTAAGAACTGTTTGCTAATTGCTGCATATGGAACTTACTCTTTTCTCTGTGTTTTCAAATAACATAATTATTGAGTCCAAGGGATGGCGTAATAGTTTTGGAGCGAGCCGTATTAACCAGACGTCTTGGGTTTGAAAATGCTCTGCATTTACTCTCTTTGAGCCATCGGACTAAGAAGCTTCTCAATTATAAAATAAAAAAAGGGGAGAGATAGAAATGAACAAATTGCGTCGTGTTCGGATATATGTTTATATCTTCAAGCTGGATGAATGAAAACAACTACAGTTGTCATTGAGAAGGACATGAATAAGAAAGTAGTGGTGATCATTGAGATGACATGAATAAATAAAAGTAGTCATAAAAGTAGTCAATATCTCAATTACCAAAAAACATAGAGGGAGAGATAGAAATGAACAAATTGGGTCGTGTTCAGATATTTGTTTATATCTTCAAGTTGGATGAATGAAAACGACTACTCATGTTGTCTAGTAATTCCCCTTCTTGAGACTATTCAAAACATTTCTATTAGAATAATCAAACTAGAAGGGACCATTCAAATGCAATTTCTATTATATATTTATTTCGGCAAAATCAGTACATTGTTTTTTAAAATAATGTGACACTTAATTTATCATGGATCTTTGAATAATCTTTTGTTCTTTTTAGAGAGAAAATATAAAAATTAGTCAGCGATGCCATCTCATCATAGTGGCATGAAAGTAAAATGTGAATGTGACATATAGATTTTTTTTTTTAAATATAATCTATAGAGCAATATAATTAATTAGGCCTATAGTAGTTAGAACTTGTCGAGTTTCCCGAAAATTCAAGTTTTAAAATGGGCTAGTCCAACTATTGGAACGGTCAAACTTAATATTAATGGCCGGAATTGTTTTGAAATTTTGGAATTATTTGGAAGAGGTGGGGTCGTTAAAGATGCTGAAGGAAAATTTGTGGTTGGTTTTTCCTCACATTATGGTAAAAATAAAAGAAAAAGGTTACGTACCCAAGTAAACGTTAACTATGGTTTATGTTGAGTACGTACGTAGCTGGTGGCTTTGGAAATTAAAATTTAAAACAGACACCTGGCCTTTTCTCTATTTGTTTGTTATGACTCAGTACTCTAATTTTTTAATTAATAATTAGTTCATGTCACTTATTTCCAAAATAAAGTATAAATCAAAGATCATACGTGCCCATGGAGGTCGGTCAACCTCCTTATCCTCCCTGCGAGACGTAAATATCCAAAAAAAAAAAAAAAAAAAAATAGCCAGCATATGATCTACAATAATAAATTTATAAATCGGCGTGAATTAACGTAGTATATTGATTAATTGTAAAAAATAATTTTATTATAAAATAATTTAATGTAACACATAATATCATATTAATTTATAAATTTAATTTTATAAAATCTCTTTATAATCATAGTAATTCTCGTTCCAAAAACGACAATAAAAACTAGCATGAAGGATACTATCACACTCGGAAAAGTTAGAAGAATGTCTAATACTATTGTGTTTTCATTCCAACAATTAATTATTTGAATTTGGTTAAAATCCCATAAATGCTGAGTAACAACGCAAAACCCACAACATTCTAAATAGAAAGAGACCCTAGAAAAGTGAAGATGCTAGGTAATCGAGCATAAACAAACTTCTAATTAACAAATATACGAATAACAATACGTTATTAATAAAATTGAAATACGTTCACCATCTTCTTTGAAATCAAATATGAATAACATTAAGTTCTCAGAGTTTGCAATATTGTTGTTCAAAATAAACTAGGGTTCCTTTTCCTCATGGTGAAGAAAAAGTTCTCGAGTTTCATTTTCCTTATTAAAATTAAGTGTATAAGTTCTAAGCTTGAAAAGATTAGAAAGTTGTTGGGTCTCAAGCATAATTTTGTGGTGGACAGTAAAAGAGTCCGTGGGGATCTTGCTTTTATGTGAAAGGATGATATAAATACTAGACTAGAATAATCTTACACCCAAAACCATATTTCTTTAGTAGTTAATCACTCTAGTAAAGGGAAGGATTGGGTATTGACAAGGTTCTATAGAATCTATTAGTTTCTAAGGTTGTGTTTGGGTAGCGAGGAGAGTTGAGAAGAGTAGTGAATAATTGTGAGTATAGATTGAGCAGGTTGGTGGGTCTCATTGATATGAAATTTGCGATATTTAGATGCATGAACTATAAAATATGTTGAGTTGTTGACTTTTGAATAGGAAGTTAAAAAATGTGTGAGTCCCATCAATGATTATTTTATTAGTAATAATGGTGAAATAATGATTTTATTTATATGTTGTAGTGATAAACACAATTTTATTTATAAATTTTATTAAATTGCTAGCAATTACAATATTCTCATGCCCCCATTTTGTTCCAAACTTTGGCTATAGATTATGATGACAACCCACAGGTGAGTTAAATATTCACTTTTTTTTTTTTTTTAACTCCGAAACTTATTTAATTCAAAATCTCCAAATTATAATAAATATTTTCGATTATAAAAACAAGTTTACTCATTTAAAATTCTTCGAGAATGGAAATTATTTAATTCCAAAATTGTAAAAAAAAAAAAAAAATCTTTTTTTATCAATTATGAAGATGACATTCTCATGCTTCTCTTATTATCAATTTTTTTTTACTGTGAGTGTGCTCATAAAAGCTAATATTTGATCTTCTACATCTATTTCTACTAAACTTCAACATTAGCTACATTTCTCATTTAACAGGTTTGCTAATAAAAAATATTTATTTTTAACGAAATAAAGCCTCCAATTTCCAAAACATGTTCCACACAAACAAAAATGGTCATACAATACCATGGAAAATATTACAAGTATCAATTCGCAGTCTTATGTGCCCACATAGGTAGTGCGATAGACTACTTCATTGCAGCCATGGCTTGTGCCGACGCAAATGACAAGTCAGGAACACGCAACAGATGAGCCGGGTTATCTTTAGTTATATGTCCATCATAACAATCTGGATTGGTAAATCCACATGATATCTCATCAACTGGTGTAATCATACAAATAATGTTATGTATGATACAACATGCAATAACAATAATATATTGCTGCCTTGTTGGCCTGTATGGATTCATTGATTGCAAAATTTGAAACTATTTTTTTAACACACTGAAAGTGATCTCAATAACATTTCGGAGGGAAAAAGGCCAATAATTAAAATAATCTTGATATCAATAGAATGAACAATAGTTGTGACGTTCAGACCTATGATACCCTACCGTAGGATATGGGGGCATAAATCTCTCAGTGCAAGGAAAGATGGAATCTATTAAATAATAATAACGTGAAAAATATTAAAAAACATTAATAATGTTTGCTTCAAACATTATGAAATACCACTCGTCTAGAATTTAATTTATATATAACACTTACCCTCAGGAGGCCATGGTAAATTGATCCCTAGACGACTCAACACATCCATAAATATGCAACATCATGAACAGTGCCTTCCCACCCAGAGTATATGAACTTAAATTTCATATTGAAATCACAAGCTGCAAGCACATTTTGGCTAACTCTCTGAGATAGATTCGTGTTAGTTGCCTCAATGGGCGCCCATGTGTTGATATAAGTCCCGTCAATTGCACCATAACATTTTTGCAATTATATAATAAAATTGTGAGTTCTCTAATTTTCAATAAATCAGACCGACCACACTAAGAAAGTGTCGACCACATATCATTTTCCTTAATCTAGAGTAAGAAATGGTTACCATGAACCATGGATAATGCCTGGGATTGCCTTTGATATAATGTAACATTCCAGATTTTAGTTTATTTCATTAAAGGATTATTTTAATTAATTTAAAGACTAGTTTTCTTGTTTTAAAATTTAAGGGAGTTTTGCTATATTATTTTATAATATTTTTAAGTTGTGTAAATTATTTTTAATTTCATTTCTTATTATTATTTACTGTTTTGGCATTTAAATTGATCTTTAATTTAAATTAGTTTGTTTTGAGTTTTAAAATTATTATTGTTTTAATTGAGCATTTTACCGAGTTTGAATTATTTTATTTAGCTAGTGGTTTTAAAATCTTTTTCGTTGGATCACTTTTGTGACCCCATGATATGAGGGTTGTACCTTATTTCTTTTCCCCCTTTTTTCTTTTTCTCCTTTTTTTTCTTCTTTTTCTTTTTCCTCCGGTTTCTTCTTCCCGCTCGAACTCTCTCTCTCTCCCGTTTCTCTTTTTCTCTCCCCGTGTTTCGGCCATCCACTCCCAGCCGCCGCTGCGTGCCGTCAAGGCCGACACTGCCCAGCCCATCACCTCCCTCAGTTGTCGGCGACCTCTCCCCTGTGATCTCGGCCTCTCCTTCGCCGGAAACAGCCCGCACGCGCAACACTAAGCCGCGGTGGACCTTGAGTCGTTCCGCCGCTGTCCGGCCACCTCTGGCCACCATCTCTTAACCACCTTTTCACCGGCCCTCCAGCAATCATTTAGACCCAACCCCGGCCCCGATCCTTCGCCGGAGCCATTTCACCTCTCCGATTTGCACTTTCAGACCTTAAAACACCCATTTCAGCCTCCACCCATGGTCAAAGGTCACCACCATTAGCTTCACCATCTCCTATAGGCCCTACCCTACCATTCCCAAGTCTTCGTTTGACCTCGTGAAAATTTGGGTTCACTGTGTATTTCAGCCATAGTGTTTCTACACTGTGGAGTTGCTGATTTGGTGCTCCCAGCCCCTCCGTGATCTTCCGAAAATTATTTTATAGCGCTGTAAGTATTTTCCCAAACATCTTTCAAGGTTTTAATATATTTTTGCGCTGATTGGTTTAATATTACTGTGATTGGTTATATTATGATCTGATTGGTTGCTGGAAATTGCTATTGAGATTTTGGATTTGGTTGTTGGAAATTGATGTTGGGTTGGTACATTGCATGTGCACGCATGTTTATGTGTATTGAAAACTAAGTTTTCATTTGTGGGAAAAAGGAAAGGAACTGTAGGGATGGTGGTAAGCAGGAATGGTGGTATAGTCCTGCCTGCGATTCCTGCCTACGGTGTACGCGTAGGGATGGTGGTAAGTAGGGATGGTGGTGTTGTCCCGCCTGCGATTCCCTTCTACGGTGCACGCGGTAGGGATGGTGGTAGAGTTCCACCTGTGATTCCTGCCTGCAGTGCTCCATTGGGTTTTTGTGTTATGTGGAAAGGAACTGTAGGGATGGTGGTATAGTCCCGCCTGCAATTCCCGCCTACGGTGTACGCGTAGGGATGGTGGTAAGTAGGGATGGTGGTGTTGTCCCACCTGCGATTCCCTCCTACAGTGCACGTGGTAGGGATGATGGTAATCAGGGATGGTGGTAGAGTCCCGCCTGTAGTGTCCAATAAATATTTTGGTGTATATCATTTTCTGGGAAAATGACAGATTATATTTTTGAGCCAAAAATGGAATTTTTGGCGTGTGTTGGAAAATATTCATTTTTCGGGAAAAAAAAAATGATATTTTTGGATTTTTGTGCATATTTCATCATATGCATGCATGTTGGTCGCATTAAATGTATTTTGATCTTAGAGATCGTTTGGATTATTACTTACCTGCGGTAACATTTTTGGTACCATAGATTTTGGTGCAGATGAGGATGAGGACGACGAGTCTTAGGGATTGGCTCCGTGGATAAGTGGCATGTGATTGCTGCTGTTTTGGATTATGGAAATTATTTCTCTCTTGTGTATGTATTTGGCTTTTTACTGTAATTTCGGATATTTGTATTAAATAAAAAAATTCTGGTACTTAGTAGACTGATATTATTATTTATCCGCTGTGTTTTGTTGTGCACTGTTTATTTGTTACATACACTTGACACTTATCGTTGGGATGCGTGACCGTGTTGTCATCATCCTGACATCACGATTCCCGAGACTTTTTGTACATGGGAGTCGGGACGTCACATATAAGACTCCACCCCAGCAACATGTGTAGGTGCAATCACCTGAGGAGCAAGGCGACATGCCCGCATCACTATGTAGACATGTTGATTAATAGTTTCACTCGAATGTTGAAATTGGTAGCTTGTCATTCGCTGACCTTGCCTATGTCCAAAGGTGTATGCAAACATTGCAACGACTTCTTCCACGAAAACCTCTATTGTCAATTCCAGAATGGCATCCACGTGTAATGTATTGCCTAATACTTGGAATGCATATACTTCCATCCAGAACATGTTATAACAATTATTTCGATGTATATTGAGGATTGCAACTATATAGTCTCGTCATCGTTAGCCGATGTTATGCTACGGCATTCGCTCAACCACTAGCTCCATAGATTCCTCCTCTTCTACGGCGGCGATAAGAATGGCTATGTGATCCCACAGTGAGGGATCACACCTCCTCCAATCCTGGTATTCGCCCCATGTTGGATACTGGTTACTACTCGATGCACCTTCGGTCGTGTTGTTGGACTTTACTTGAGGCTCATCCTCTAACCCACTTCCTCAATCCATTCTGCGATATAAAAAACAATTACCCTAATAACACTTTGCCACCTGAACGAATAATTTATAATAAGCGTGTATTGGATGGCAGTAAATGATATAAAGACAAACAAATCAAATATAAAAAGTAGCAAATGATATTAGAAATTGAAATAAACCATTATCAAATTATGAAAATCGTTAAAAAAAAAAACAACTTTCATAAACTCAGTCAATGAACCATTAGCAAATTATGCAAATTCTGTAACTTAGTCAATAAAAAAAGTAACATCCGTCATCCACAATAAATACAAAGTTTGATAAACTAAATTAATGTAGCATCAACATACTCTACGTCACTCCAATCAACTTCGTGGTTTGGGGGCATTAGTAAGAACACCTCCTCCACATTAGGATCCATAAAAATCCTAGCTGAGCAAGAATATTGTTCTGCAGGTAGTCGTGGGGTGATCTCATCCAAAAATATCATCCATTGAACTGTGGTGCTAAATGACGCATCCAATCCACTTGAGCCTTTACCTATGCTACGCTTTCTATTGCATTCCCCAACCGATGCTTGACAAGTGCACAAGTTGGCAGAATGGGGGGTGCAGATAGTTGGAAGGGGAGGTGGCGACAGATGAGGGTGGTGGCCAAAGGTCGAAGGACGTGTGGCGATGGCACAGCAACGGCATGGGTGGTGAGGGCTCACAAGTTGTAGGAAGGAGGAGCAAAAAAGAAGAGAAGAGAAGAGGAGAAGAAAGGGGCCTGCGGCGCTGGGGTGAAATAAAGAGGTCATAGGATTTTCACCCTTCAAGTCCAAAAATGGCGCCATTTGCAACAAGGAGCCTAGTTTTCTTTTTGTTTCAGCTCATGGACTCCCACATGGGCCGGGCCCTCCATTGAAGACATGATCCTACCTACTTGGGCCTCAGTTTTTACCCAAGAACAGGAAAAAAAGAAAAGAAAAAGAAGTAACTAAAATACATAAAGCCCAAAAAGAAAATCTTTGGGTTTCACAATCGTTCTCCCATAGACCTGACAATGTCTCTAGATACTAGTTTAACATCCCAGGTTCTTAGCAACAATGCAATAGACCAGTAAATGACAACAAGAAAATAGACAATCACACGACATAAAATTACTGCAGTTCGACAACGTCCCTACGTCCACAGTGATATAGGGGATTTTATTAAAAAGAAAGTGGGAACACCTTGCAACAATACAATATCTCTGCCTCACTTTTTCTCTCACACACACACAAGGGATGCCTCTCTTTTTTCCTTTCTATTTGCCATTCAATTCTACCTCAAGATTGTTACTCATAACAAATATAATACACACACACAAAAGATTGTAGGCTAGCAGCGAAAATCCTAGAAAAATTAATTTTGGGTTATTCGCTTGAACAGAGTATCGAGCGATTCTCGAGCAAACTTTCTGTTCGATGTTCACTCGAGCCGCCTGTCGAGCGAGACCCGAACAAACTCTCTGCCTATGTTTCACACCAGCTACTTGTCACACAAGACTCAAGCAAAATCTCTATCTAAGCTTAGCTTGATTGACCCATCGTGGGACTATCAAGTGAAGTCTCTGGCTAGCGTTTTGTCAGCTCACAAACCAAGCTCTACAAACCCAACAGTTGACCTACATAAACATTTTACAAAAGTAAATTTACTCAATTATGTAAGATTGGTCTACATAGAGATCCAATGTATCGCACGCTATAAAAAAATTTACTTATTTGTGACTAATTATTTCCTGTAAAAATGATTATTTTTTATTAAAAAGAGTCTGTTTTCATTATAAATAGTCATGCTCGCTGCAAATAATCTATCACAAATACTTATTTTTCTTGTATTGGTATCAAACTACATTACTATGTAAGTTTGCTTTTACAAGATCTCTTTGTAGATCTAACATTTTTCAATTATTAAATATCAATCTAGCATGTAAATTTGTAAGAACTCGTTGCTAGTTGTAGCGTATGGAACCGGTACTTCTATTCTCTATGTTTCCAAATACTTAATTATTTTAACTCCAAGGGTGGTGTAGTGGTTATGGAGTGAGCTGTATAAACCAGACTTCTTGGGTTTGGAAGTACTCAGCATTCACACTCTGGAGACATCAGACTAGGAAAATGTTTTCAAAAATTATTCGAGGTGAACTTACATAAAACTCCTTATTAAAAATTTTGTAAATCTTGAGATTAGTTAGGATTGTTTTTATTCAATAGTACAATTTCTCAATTAACAAAAAAGAAAGGAAAAAAAACAGAGGGAGAGATAGAAACGAACAAAATGCGTGCTCAGATATTTATATCTTCAAGTTGGATGAATGAAACAGCTGTTGTCATTGAGAACGGCATGAATAGGAAAGCAGTGGTCATTGAGATCATGACATGAACAAATAAAGGTCATATGTGAACATATGATGCGTAGTAAGGAGACTTCATTTGAATATCTTTCTAAACCTATTAATTGCACTGATTTTTTTAATAACCTTACGAATAAAATGTGGCTGAAATAAATTCAAAGTCTTTTAAAGTCGTGTTTTTGTCTTGGACTAGAAGGTAAAGTACGTATTAGCTGGCATATATGGAATTGATATGGGAATAATCAACTAGAAAGGACAACTCAAATGCAATTTCTACTACGGATGATGCTACCGAGCCATCTAAAGCTTACTATTCTGATAACCCTCTTGATGTCTACGCGGTTCATTAAAAAATAAAAAACACAAAAGGGGTAGATGGAACCTAAGGTTTCACTCTTCCTCTTTTATATTTTTGGACGTCTTTTTATTTTGAATGTTTTTATTAAAAACCACATGTCATCACGTGCCTCGTCAAGAGAAAATAAATAGTATGAGGGTAATGGTTCTTATCATTATCCAATATAGCATAGTAGTGGATACTATCAAACTCGCAAAAAATTAGAAGAATGCCTAATGCTATTGTGTTTTCTTTCGGGCCAAAGACCCAACTGTCCTTTGAATTTTGTTAAAACCCAGAAAGGAGGAGCAACAACACAAAACCCACCAAAATTCTGAATAGAAGAAGGCCCAAGAAAGCAAAGATGCTAGGTACGTAACCGAGCCGAAACAAACTCCTCAACAAGTATATGAATGACAATATTGGTATTCCCATATCAAAATTGAAGTACACTATCTTCTCCTTTATCATAAGATATTAATAACATTAAACTCCGAGTTTTTTTTTTTCAGTGTTGTTGTTCAAAATAAAACAAGGGTTCCATGCATGTGAAATTGCCTAAACTTGAATATTACATGAATAAATGACTAAACACTCACAAATTTTAGGTTCTACAACTGTCTTGACAACAAAAGAAAATAAAAATTTGGCACCAGATCCAGTAGTCAAAGTTTTTGGTCCTACCGTAGTGGCCACGTAAAATTTCGACCACCATGACTCATGTGGAAGATGGACCTCTACGACCAATACTTCATAAAGGAGTTCTCAAATTCAAGTGGAAGATGGGCTTGTGAGTGAATTTTTTTTGTTTCTTTTTCTTCTCTTTTATGGTGGAGTTCTCAAATTCAAGTTAATAATGAAGTCCTAAAGTCAAATAAAAGATGAGATTTTCGTCTGACAATAAGAGAAAATAATAATATTGGCAAAAAATTCGGACCATGTCGAGTCTTGAGAAATTGAGATTGAATCTTGAGAAATTGAGATTGAACACTACAAGTAAGACCTATGATATTAACTATTAAAGCTGTAATCATTACAAGAAAAATGTTTAGTTGTGGTTAGTTAGTTTATGTGAAAATGTTTTTTTTTTTTTTTTTGTCAAAATAAATCTATTTTAGACGCAATTAGTTATTTTCGTTGCATATAATTTGTTACAAATGGTCATTTTTCTTATAGTGTATATATGTAATTAATATTACTTTAATGACTAATTCTTAGATAGTTTAGAAATACGAATGGAGTGTTTGACCGATAGCGCCAGGCCCTATAACTAACTCTTTGTGCACACCTACAAGTTTATAAATTAAACCTAGTTTTCTTTGTTTTTCTTTTTCGTACTTTACTTAAGACAAGTCAACTTGATAACCGTTTGACATGTTACCGCCCCAGCTTTAAATTAAGAGTTAGTCTGTATATAATTTTCAAATAGAAACAGTTCATGTAAGCCTATATAAGAAAATTCTAAAATTATAATAATATTATTTTTAAAATGATATTTTTGTCTCTTTTACTCATATTTATTAATGAAACTACACACGCAATCCTCCACTCAATAGAGCAAATAGAATTTCTCTTAAATTAAACTAGTAATTTTGTGTTGATCAGTTTTTGTTAAAATGAGCACTTATACTTAAAGTACAATATTACAAACATGCTTAACACTAACAAAATATACTAACATAGTAACATACATATCATCATGAATATGACAATAAATATTACCCATAAGTCTTTTAATTATCATTTCAATATTTTATTTTCTGACGTGACATCAGGTATTGATTGACAATTTTTATAGGACGATGCTACACTTACCGAGAAAATTTATCTAGGTATGAAAGGAGTAAGTTTATTTTTTGAAATATTCTTTAAATCCCCTTTAAAAATTTAAAATAAAAACATAAATTCATTAAAAAAGACTTCCTAATTAACCATTAACTACAAATAAATAAATAGCATCGGTATTTGTTCTCGGTAGGCTTTTTCGATCTGGAGGACTAGCATTCATCCATATAATACATATTTGATAAAAGAAAAAAAAATTATATATAATATATGATGTGTAGAATTGATAAATATAATTTTTCTAGACCGTAGTTAAAAGCATAAGAATTCAAGTTTCTAGCCATTAAAGATTGGGCCCACTTATTTGTCAACATATTCCAACAAAGCAAAAGAGATTTTGAGTGAACAATCTTCGAAGTTGCAGTATTCCTTACTAATGACGGATGAGCTAACCATATATAAGTAGTTAAATTTTTTAGATAAGTGGTGATTTCATATGAGTTAAATATTGTAACTGTAATTAGGGAATTGGGATAGTACTTTATGTACAAGTACAATTCTACCATGCGTACTACAGAAATGGTGTGCATGCATATATATCATGTTCATGGGATCAGTACTTTTCTTGCATGCGGAATGTTCGTCCTATACATGTTAACTTGGTTTTCAAATTCTATATATATAAACTCTGTACTTTCACGTATACTCTGATTTATAAGATGATGAAAAGAAGTGATAAGATTGATTCATACCAAAAACAAATATTGATCTACAAAATTAAACGCAGATTGAACATATTATATATTGTTGATCATAATGTACTTCTTTCTTCTTTTTCCGTTTTTTACCTGCTTCTAAGGAAATTTCCAGGAAGCTTGCCTCACTTCCATCCCGAAAACAAACAAAGTGCAAAAAACAAGAACAACTTGCTTATTTCATTTTGAGTAATGATATATACAAATGTGATCCCGTGCACTCAATTTAAAAAAATCGTGGTCCACCATGCAGAAATTGATTTTTTTTTATGTGAATCTCAAATTTCAAATGAGTGCACAGGACTTACATACTCTAAGAAATTATAAATCCTTTTCCTTTCATTCTTCTCTCCAACTTTTAATGCATATTAGTGTAACCATGACCCCAAAATGGGGATTGCATGCAATTTATATTAGATTATGGAGCTTAGAATGCCATCTAGGTAGCAATCATAGTCAGATGGAGATCAAAAGCAATATCTTAGGCAAAACATGAGCTAATTACAAGCTGAAAAGGATGTTTAATTATATTAATCATCATCTAATCTCTTTGTCATAAAATTCAACAAATTACATGATAATGCATGTTATATTATATCTAAATTTAACATCTGAGGGAAAAACGAGCGTTAAAGTTGATGTTTCTAAAGGATCTTTTGCATTACGAGCTTTAAAGTTGATGTTTCTATAGTTGATGAACTCAATAATTATGGGCAGGAATCGGATATTTGGTAGAGGCCGGCAGGATCGATGCCCTGATCTAGCTCTAGGTTTTTCTAGAATCAGCTGAAGTACTCTAGAAATTAATTAATGACCCCCTAAAGAACAGCGACGCACTAACTATATCATAGACCAGACAGGAAACATTAGCTTTGATATCAGCTTTCAAGCCAGCCTCATTGGTGGGTCTATAATGTGTACACTACATCCATGCATGTGGAGATTTTCTGACTCAGATCATATCCTTAAGTCACATGCGAAACAGAAACTTGTCCGTCTCTTGAATGATCTAGTGGCCTGATCAGCATGTGCACGAGCTACCTAAGAATCAGGAACTAGGGAACCGAAATTATTTGAATGCTAAAGTTGTAAGAAAAATATATTTAATCGGAAGAAAATCTTGTTTTTACAATATGCCTCGAATTATTACGTTTCTCCTGGTCTAAGACTCTAAACTAGAATACACTGATGATTAATAGAATTAGGTCAAAATCCTCCACGATCCAGAAGGTTTCCCAAATATTCGAAAGATATATATAGGTTTGTGATTCTTAAGAGATTTTTTCGATGCAGCTTGCATGTCTTTTCTTTTCTTTCTTTTTTTCTATCTTTTTTTCTGGGCTGCCAATCACAACTTGGTTTATAATTAGGTTGATGGACAAAATGACAGACCCAAAAAGTTGCGTTTGTTGTCTTTCAGAATACACAAAATTTTATGTTCACAAGCTGGTGGGTCCAGAGGAGGGCATGGCACATAATGTATTGTTTTTTTTTTTTTTTTTTGGCTTATGAGTAGAGGCTTTGATTTGATGTAGATTCCTTCAAAATATTTCGTCCTCCATATCATGTAATTTTTTCGATCCCGACAAATGTGGTTCTTTGTCTCTACTTATTGCCATCTGACTTGGGAAACAAATGGAGTTGCTTGTCCTTAGCTTTGGCCCCTCGTGTAGTCCTTCCGCACCCATTTAAAGTGTCCCTACGCAAACTGTACGAGGACAACCCTCGTGTCCTTGTGTTTACATACATACATACATACATATATGTACATATATCAAAGCCTCCTCCAGATGATTGCCCGCATTATATATTATTATATAGCTAGATGCATGAAACTTGCAACAACTCTGTTCACCTCAACACAAAATCAGTTTCATATGGCATGTATATTATTGAGGTTCGAAATATACATTTAATTCCAATATAATTTGATATTAATTAATTCCCAAGCGAAATATAAATGTGGATAATAAATTTAGAAACGTTTTAAATTATCACAGGGTACGTAAGGTTTAATTATTTCTTCCTTTTTTTGATCCCCAGGTGTGAAGGAAAAGTTTAGTACTTAAAAAGGCTACAGAAGAAACCTTGCAGATCAGTAATTCATGCCAACCCCACCTGACACATTCTGCCGACCAACAAATATTATAGCTAGCTATAGCCAAAACATCATACCATATGACAAATTAATGTATTTGACAAAACAAGACGGCGGAAAGCTCACAAACACCAAAAATATACAAGACCATTCATACTCACCAAACCCAAAATGTTCTTAACTTGCCTCCAAGGAGACCCCAACCTCTCCTAATACACATGGTGCATGGAAGTCGGTTCATCTCCTAGCCACTCAATTATAAGTTGACAATGAAAGAGACAGAGAACTATCCCGAAGGGAGGGGGTCGATATACAGGTCTTCTTTAATGGTGGAAGATGATATATATATTAAGGAGAGAAGTTCTAGAGAGAGAGAGAGAGGGGTGGTGGTTATGATCAGCTTCTTCCTGTTTAAACCATATATATATATTTATGCATGTATGGATACTTTTCCGTACTTCTTATATTTTACCATGTAATTATCAACATATTCTATCTAGCTATATATATAATTCACCACACCCACACACTCGCGCGCGCACACACATATATATAAATCTACGTAGTTTAAGGATACGTTTGAATATTAATGAGGTGATTAAAGATGATCTATGAATTATAATAGTGAAAAAAATAGTAAATAGTTCGTGAACAATACTAATAAATTGTTTGTAAATAATAGTGAAGTAGTCTAAGTATAAGGTGAAAACCAAATATTCCAATGATCTCCTTCTTCATATATACTCGTGTATGACATGATGTACATACACATAGCGAACATGATCATGATATGACGCATAAACTATTGCTTGGTACAAGCCAATCGCTGCATATATATATATATAAATATATATATGTAGTACATGTACTGAGATGCATGTGCATGCAGGATGCCGATGGAAACGTCAAAACTTAATTATTTGTTGCATACATGAACACTTGTTTTTATCCCACATTGTTAAAATAGTTGGTCCTTCATGCATGAAGGGTACCTCGATCGGAATTAAATATTTGCTTGCAAAGTACTGATGATTGAAATTTTATCGGGGCACTGATCAGCTTAATTAGTAGTTTTTGTGCCAATGCATATTACTTTCTTGGTTTTTTTTCCCGTACCAATTAATTGATTATGTTCTCTTCAATTGTACGTACGGGAGGTGCTTGATGATCAGAAGTTTCAAGCTGGAGTTTGCTAGATAATAGATATTGCGGCCTGCAGGCCGTCTCTGGTGTTGCATGTACTCATATACAGATCACTTTGAACCATAAAAAATAAAATGAAATCAAGCCGCCTCCGTTCCCAATTCATCGCCTAATCGACCGATCATTTCATGACACTTTGTACTAGTTATGATATAAATACATATATATCATGTATGGATTGGATTTATATATCTTAACTAATTAGGTTCGTATTTAATTATCCCCTCAGAACACGAAATGAACTTAGCAACAATAGTACTCGACTTGGTACTCTTAATAGTTATCATGATCGTGAGTATCGTTTTCTCATTGTATATAGATTGATTTCATCCATATAAAACAGAATATAAAGGAGTTGGTCCGGTATTGCGCTAGACATTAACTTGTTCGGAAAGTACTGTGTGTGTATAAATATATATACACATATACACACATGTACATACATATATACATACCAAAAAAGAAATCAATATATATATAGCTGGTTTTGAACAGAATAGGTACATAGAAACTCGAATAAACAAACAGATCCTCGCGTGCACAATTGCGGTTATGGACTGGATGATCATGATGATGATTATTATCTGCTAATTAACAACATATAATATATAATTTTCTAAGACAGAGAGATCTAGTGCATGCGTATTAATAATTAATCGATCAGAGTCGTCAAAGAGTCGCTGGTTTGGAAGAAAGAAGCCATTTGGTGAAGTTTGGTAGGGTGGCATCATCGGCACGGTAATGGTATTGAGTGAAATAGAGCAACTCCGACCATGTGAAATCAGGGTACGCAGTTGTCCCATCACCACACACAAGATCCTCAGGGGGTCTCACCAACTTGTCCTCTCTTGGGCACAGAAAGAATGCCAACGACCTCCTCTCTTTGTACCTGTTAACCACTGCCCTGTGTAGACAACTCTTGTATCTCCCATTCGATAATGCCTACGTACATATATATACATGTTATCCATTATTATAACTCTGTATCGATCAGATGCATATACACATGTACATACATACATCCAAAAAACATACATACATAAGGCTGCAAATTATATATAAGTTTCTTTCTTTCAAAAATTGGAATATCAGCTCGAACATATATCGATCGACTTATGCAATCGATCTCACTCTAACAGCAACAAAGTGTCCAATCTTTAAACTAATAAGTTGTTGTCTCAACGGAGCAGTTTATTATATTAATTATTATTCGAGATCATTAGTCACTGATCAGTAGTTGAAGTAGTAGTTTAATATCGATCCCAACTACTCGGTCGGAGTGAGTTTGACTACTTAATTCCTTTTAAACCTAGCCAGTTTGATATCATGCATTCTGGTCTCTGTATTTGTCTTGATGATCTTCTAGCTAGATTAATTAATTACACGCGAATTTTAGTGGCATCTATATATGTCCAATTCTGATTAATTTTCCCTACCTCTCTCGCCGTTACACATGCAGTACATATATATATATATATATAAACTCTAATGTTGGAATATTTAAAGGACACACACACCGACAGGTTTTTCAGGCTCGGAAAATAGGAAAACGTACAATTAGCATAGATAAGATATATTAGTGATCATATATGTGATTTGCTCTAGAGGATAAACATCGATCCTCTATATATATTTTTTATTTTTTGAATTCGATGGTCTAATTCCAAGATGGATAATCATAGCATATAGTCTTATATGTAGGGTCCAAGAACGTTACTTAAAAGGGCCTTAATTAGAGAATCTGAATTATATCTATATATATATATATATAGCTTCTGAACTAGCAACATGACTAGGAGAAAAAGATCATCGTACGTATGAATATAAAGAAAACCTTAGATCCTTAATTTTTATGGCTATAATTGCGCAAAAGCTTCCATCTGTTATGATCTAGAATATCATATAATATAACAGATCTGTCCTTCTAATTAACGTACGTACGTATCTAATCTATGATCTGTAAATTAAGTTTACAAAAACTCTATATGCAGTTATTTTTGTGTACTCTTTGCGCACTTCACTAATGTGAATGGGTGTGTCACCCTTTTTAATATAAAATAATTGTTTTGACCAATCATATCAGTTGTGTGTGTAAAAGTGTCTATATATAAAATAATTATTTTGACTAATCATATCAATAGATTAGTACAGGAATTTAGGACTAGCATATAATAAAAATGTTTTAATTCCATCATTGGGCATGCAGTCTAGTAGTACTATATGTCGACTAGTTTCTTGATAGATAACTTAAAAGATATAAACGAGTAACGACTTGATCGTGTGTGCATGTGTGTGTTTGTGACAATAATATTACGAAAACGTCATGATCATAACTAAATTTGCATATTTTCTGATCACGGTTGTTATGCATCTCATCTGATCTGCCGCCCGTTGTACGTCCTTCAATTTGAGTAAAACTCATGTCCATAAGAGAAATGTTTTAGGCACAAATAAATTTTACAAAAGTAACTTTTTGTTATTAAGCAGATCTAAATTATGAAGTCATGATGTAAGTTTGTGTGTTTACTTTTATAGAATCTTTTTGTAAGTGTAGTGCTTCTCCATCCATAGGCTAGTTTTAATTAAATTTGAAGAGTGCTATAGCTACAAAGAGATTACATAAAAATAATCTGATCACAAAATGATGTGGCTTTATATGATTCGTCAAATCTTCTTTACAAAAAAAGTAACTTTACAATTTGATAAACTATATAAAACCACAACAATTTACAGAATTATTTTTATATAATCACTTTATGACTAGAATATTTCTTTTTAAATTTTAATAGTCGTGCAAGCTAAAAGAGTATAAAAATTGATGGTTTAAAGGAACAGTGCATGTTTGCAAGAGAATATGGTCGGTGACAGCACGGTAAATTGTAATTTTTCTGAAATATATAATTATAATATCAATAAAATTAATTTTGAAATCTCTTTTGTCTTTATATTATCAATGAGTGTGTTGAGCCGGCAGCATAAGAAAAAACAGCTAGCAAATATTTCCCTTGTAATAAACCTAGCTACTTACGCACGTACGTACCATGAAGGTGTCCCCAATGTTAACGACTAGTGCATCGGGACGAGGTCGAACATTTCGCCATTTATTGTTGGCAAATACTTCAAGACCACCAACTTGGTCCTGGTGAAGAATGGTTAAGGATGTTGGATCGCAATGAGGTCCTGTGCCGAAGGCAAGACCTGGCTCTTTGCATGGTGGGTAGTAATTACATCTCATTATCGAGGAACCATCTTGAAAAAAGTGTTTATAATGCAGTGGATGGACACCCAAGCTGATTGCCAGTAGCTCCATGATTGCTAATGCTACATCTTTCATTGCTTCACAATACTTCTGGTATACCACTCTGCAAATTAAACAAGTGATTCAAGTTCATGAATTGAAAACATGAGTACAAGTTGCATGGTTTGTATATGCGATCTCCTTCCAACTACATAATATAGCCTACCCTGTTTGTTCGAAATCCATCCCTAGGTTGGATTTGAAGAAATCTTCCACAACTGGTTTTGAACCAGAGTCATGGAATCCGAAGGATAATGTCTCCTTCCAAGGTAGTTTCGACGAGAAACGATCAGCATGGGCCCCGGAGTAGCCCCACATATTACCAGGCGTTCTCTTAGCCCTAAGTTTCATGCTGGTTGGAAGCTTAAAGAAATTATCCATATGATGATATGCCATTTTGACGAGCCGAGGATCGACTCCATGGTTGGTTACTTGAAAGAAACCATGGTTTAAGCAGGCTGCTCTAATGAGCAGCACAGCATGCTGTGTTGCCACCAGATCACCCCTAAAGAAACCTCCAAGGTCCACTATTGGCTCTCTAAGCTCATCATGAGCTACCACTAAATCCCCCTTTGGCCAAATGAAATTTATGGGCACAGAGGATTCTTTCTGCAGAAATGGTGTGTGTAAAAAGGAATCCCCATGATCTTTCTGGTCTTCTCTCTCTAGAGGAAGCTGGGAAACGAGAAGTGTAGAAACGCTTGAATCCATGGGGATAGAAAGATACAAGAGCTTCTACAAAACCATGCCATATTTATAGAAAACTCAGTACTACAGCAGTAAATGAGTTATCGAAAAGGACATGCAGTTAAAGAGTAATATATAGTTCAGAAAAGAGAAAACGACTTCTACTGTGGTGAAAAAGGTTCCAGGTGGATCATCTTTGACTGGGGTGGAGGCTATGAAAAATGAGAGATAAATTGAGCTAGCTGGTGACTATTTTGAAAATGAAAGATAGTACAGGTGGTTGCCTTTTCAGAGCTTCCATTTATACAAGCATGCATGAAGAGATTAACAGAGAGTACTAAAAATCTTGGAACGAGGTCATGAATTGATCTGCAAACTGCAAATTCTGAAGGAAACCTCAGCAAATAGGCCACCGAGGTGACCTTCTGTAGTACCCAACTTTTTCGTTCGTTCTTTACAATGATTATAAGATCTTTTAAGATGTCAAAAAAAAATTTTGAATCCCAATTCTTTCGGATCCACTACTCAATTGCTTTCAACTCTGGCCTGTATCACCATGAATAGATATTTTTTTCTATTTTCTTATAAAGTGGTACTTGCAGATAAATCGAGAGGTCTTCTTTTTGTGGGGATCATTTTTGTTGTTTCGTGCTAGCCACTTTATGGTGGCATCATTATTTGCGACAACTTAGACTGTTAATCCATTCGAGCTAGCTAAAGATGATCGTCAACCCTTTTTATGGTTCTCGATCGTCTCATTTTCTAATTAATCATGTCAGTTAATATTGTGAAAAGCCTCGGAATTAATGGCCAGCCTGAATCCTTTTTTGGGAGATTCAATTCTTTCTGGCAAAGGCCTCCAAAAGATCCTCAATTTACACTTCTTATTTGGAAAGAGACAAAAAGCAGCATCAATCGAGGCCTGCTTTGTTTTTTTAGTTAAAAGAAGAAAGAATATCGGATTGATTTGGAACGTTGAATTGGGAAATTGGAGTTTAGATTTGTATTGAGAGATATGATTTTAAGTGAATGATAGTAATTCTCTAATCCTTTAGAGATTTGGGCGTTATATATCAAATTGATATGGTAGAAAAAACATATATATATATATAGGTGTACGTGTTGCAATTAATATATATAGTACCACTCCATATATACATTAATCGATCGAGTAATCATGCAAGAAAATTATAAACCTTTCGTTCTTGTCCAAATGGGTTATAATTAGCATATATATATATATATATGAGTGCTACCCTCAAGCAAGCTACGTGTAGGGCGGGCCGCAATACCTCAAGAAAAGAGAGCAGAAAGAGTCGGATGAGAGAAGAATTATTATGTGTTTTGGCCTGTATGCGGACTTGATGCTAAATGGTTTTGATTTGTACCGAATAGAAAGAGACCACATCACGTGAAATGAATCGTCGTATTGCAATTCTAAGGACGCAAAGCTTGGCCTACCTGCTCCGTTTACGTAAAACAGGCGGCTTAATCATTCTGCATTATCCCACTAAAAAAGAAGGAAGAGTGAAAAGGTCAAACATAAAACATCCTTGGCCTACATGTTTCGTACAGCTAAGACAAACTTAATCCATCCGCTGCTTTATCGCATTAAATGAAGTAGCAGTTGACACGTGATACGCACTAGTCGGATCCCAGTGGCAGGGACATGCATCAGTACTGCCATGAAGCCTACCTACATTTATAATGATCTGATGATATTTCATGATCTATATATTATATATCTTCATGAAAACCATCGTTTTTCGTCGGCTTCTTTCATCCAGGATTTGAATCCATGAATTATATGGTGGATTCTGGGATGTTCTGAATTAGTTTCCGTTTCTTGTCGTTTCCAAAATTTTGCAGTAAATTAAAAACAATTTACAGCAGACTGATTTTTATTTTCGATTTTTCATACGTACGTACGGTACAAAATAAAAGATCAGAAACTGTCTATATTATTGTCAGGTGAATTCATAGTACGTACAGGAAAAAAAATGGAGCTATGCGAGCTTAAGGCCTTGTTTGGGTACCGAGAGTACCTCAGGTACTCTCAAACACTCTCACTACTATTCTTTACTTTATTATTATTTTTCACCTACTTTTTCTACTATTCATTAATTTTCACCTACTTTTTATTACTATTCAATATTTTATTATTACTTTTTCACAACTATTCACAAACATTCTCAAACACTTTCACTACCCAAACCAAGCCTGTCTTTGGGTGATGCTACATCTCCGCTGGGGTTTCCGTTGGAGTGTATTACATATTTTTTATGTGTTTTTTTAATTTTTTTTTAATATAATTGTTTTAAATATTTTTAAATATTTAGAATATTATTAAAAAATAAAATCATTAAAAAATACTTTCTTAATCACTAAGTAAAATAAAAAAATTATTTTTTTACTTCATGATTAAGAAAGTATTTTTTAATAATATTATGAACTTTTTTATATTTTTAAAATATTAAAAATTATAAAAAAAATTATATAAAAAAAAAACACAAAAAATAAATGTGCTAGACCCCCAGCGGGACTCCCAGTGGGGGATCTAACATTTTCCTCAGTCTTTACATTGGTGGGAACTAACTTTGACTAGGTAACAATATAATTACTAAGGAAAACATTACTGTGCCCTCCCATTTGTACCACTCCATTTGACCACTTGTCTAAAAAAAAAAAAAATAATTTTTTTTTTTTACTTAGTGATTAAGGAAGTGATTTTAAGTGTATTGGAATTTTTTTTTTTAAAAAAAATCTTTAAATGTATTAAAAAAATGTGAAAAGAAAAAAAAAATGTTCGGCGGTACGCCCAGCAGTAAAAATGGAGCGGCAGAGTAGCCGCACCCAATTAGCTAATATCATGTATTCATACATATATGCTCACATGTAATCATAATAGTACTCTCCATATATATGTTCTATAAACCCATCTTGGAAAAAAAAAAAAGAGTTAAGCAGAGATAAAGAGCTTAAGGCCAGCTAGGTGAGTACAGCAGCAACTTGATTCTGGGAAGATACATGCAAACTGCGCACAAATCAAGTTGAGTTTTTTCTGGAACCAAATGACAGTCCAACTCTATATACTTAGTACGTTCATGAAAAATCAAATTAATTGTTACATGAAGGGGAGCTTGATTGTCACAAAAAAGTAAGGCAACATGAGGATGATCATGGTAATTCTCTAAGCAGGGATAAAACCCTAGTGACTTCAAATATAGCA
The DNA here is from genome assembly GCA_003123785.1 of Pterocarya stenoptera. Taxonomy (NCBI): domain Eukaryota; kingdom Viridiplantae; phylum Streptophyta; class Magnoliopsida; order Fagales; family Juglandaceae; genus Pterocarya; species Pterocarya stenoptera. Next base: position 112,413 of record QEOT01003736.1, on the reverse strand, counting down.
GTGGCCATTGATCTATATTCTTCCTCAACATAAGATCGGAGACTATTTGTTGCATTTTGGACTTCCACAATATTAAGAATTATGTACTAAGGAAGACACAATATCTAGAAATTGAATGCCTTGAATCTGGACAACTTGCCTAATCAGAATTGGCAAAAGCCATAATATGCGAAGGAGAATCAGTTGAGGAGAAAATCCCTTGACCAGGAGCCTAGTTTTTTATGTATCTCAAAATGTGATGTGCTGCTTGTATATGAGGAACGAGGAGATGCTAAGAATTGGCAAAGATAATGGACTAAGAAAGTAAGATGAGGCCCAGTATGAGTCAGATACAACAATTGACCAATCAACCTTCTATACGAAGAAGTATATGAAGAAGAGTCTAACAAGAACTCCCCATTAGTTGTAGAGAGTTTAGAATGAAAATCCATTAGAAAATTCACTAGTTCAGCAACAACTAATCTTGCATCTGAAAGTAATTCCAAAGCATACTTTCTTTGGCACAAAGATACACGTTTCTTAGATCTAGCTTTCTCCATGCCCAAGAAATATTTAATAGCACCCACATCTTTCAACTTGAACAAACTATGAAGAAACACTTTAAGAGCAACAACAAATGATTCATCATAATTATTTGCTAGTTATATATCATCGACATAGGCAAGTAATGCTATGAAAGATGAAGCTTGTTTCCTTCTAAACAAAGAATAATTAGATTTAAATTAAGTGAAGCCATGAGCGAGAAGTGTAGCAATAAACTTAGAATTCCATTGGCGTGAAGCTTGCTTCAAACCATACAATAGTTTTTACAGCTTACAAACTTGACCGTCCCCCTTTCTAAGATAACTAGGAGGTAATCATGTCATGTAGACTTCTTCCTGTAGATCACCATTTAAAAATACATTATCAACATCTATTTGAAATAAAGACAAACCATGCATATATAGCATCCATCTGCCGCCCTCGCTTATCTCCTAGTTTTGTGTTGTAGCCCGTCATTGTAGCCACTCAAGTCTTCTGCCATGAAACTCCACCACATCGAGCCCTCATCTTCCCTCAGGTTTCGTCGGTCTAATGCACCTCACCTTGCTGGTAAGCTTGTCTCCTCTCTCTCTCTCTCTCTATATATATATATTTACTTTCTCTAGGTTTACTTGCTCTATCTCTCTGTCTTCGTTTCTTTTTTATCACCATCTCACTGTTAGTTCCTTTCCATACACTCTGTCATAGTTGCCACCACACCGTACTTGGAGTACGTCACACCATAGTCCAGGTTCATTGCCTTACACAATCTGTCTTTTGAGGTAAGATGTGTTGCTAATTGGAAAATTGTGTTGTTCTTATGACGCTTATTTCAGTCAGTAATTTGAGGTTTGTTGGATGTTAAGGTCAAGGTGGGAATTGGTAATTTAGTTCAAATTCAAAAACCTTGGTTGTGCTGGAAATGTACTTTTTTAGCTATTGTGGAGTATATTGGGTGTGGTTCTGTGGTCAGTTTGATGTTGTGAAGGGGTATGGTTTTTACGTGAAGGATAAGGTTGAGCTTTGGGTAATTATGTTCACCAAGTATTTTTGAAAAGGTGAGGATGTGGTTTGTACTATGGTGGTGTTACCTTTGGGCTATGTGAAGGTACTCGGAACAAATGGATTTGGATAGATCGGCCTTGCAAAATTTGGGTCATAGGTGAATAGGATTTGAAGTGCATTTAATGTAGTCTGGGCCAATGGAGATTTTGGTGGGAGTTTAGGTATGATCTATTTCATTTTTTTAAATTAGTGTTCAACTCTGTTAAGCCAAGATAGTGGTAATTATGTTTTGGTGAGGATCAAAATCTGCTTGCATTGTTGTGAGTAAATTCAGTGAAAGTTAACAAGTTCAGGTAAAATGCGCTCTTATGCTAGACTTTTACTAAAAATTAAATGGCATTGATTTTATGAGAAACTTTCATATTTTGTTATGAAAACAACCTCAGCAATTTTCTACACTACTCTTTGTATCTAAATAAGAAAATGAAATATTTCTTGCGTCATGACTGGTGTAAGCATGAACATTTTTTATACTCTATTCTCATATGCAAAGAAACAAAAGGGCGATTATGAATTCTAAAATCTTTGTATGACATTGCATATAAAAACCGTCTGGCATGACATTATGTTTCTACTTCCGTCCTAACCCTACCATGGGTGTAAAACTATGACCTCTATTATTATGTTGGTACCAAAATCTCTGTTTCTAAGTGCACGCATTTTGGCAACAAAATTTTTTTCTACATGGTCTTTTCTGTATGCACACTTGGCATGCTAAGTTTAAAATGGGGGATTTTGCTTCTCTTTTTGCTCTATTTGGCCACCGAGGATAGTAAAACTCTACTACTAGAGTTAAACATGGCATCTGTTCTGATATGATGCGGTTTCAATTATATTGTCTTTATATTATTATTGTAAATAAATATTTCTAAAACTTTGCTCTATTATTTTTAAGACTGTTTTGTTTTGCATTCTATAACTAATTCATGTTACACATTAGTATAGGTTTTCTATTTACTGAGTTGGTGGACTCACCCCTTTATCCATGATTTTTTTTACAGATAACTTTTATGGTTGTGACAGTTAAAATAAATGGCATGTAACAGGATTATAAGAGAAATATGAGATAAGTGACAGGTGGGATAAATGGATTTGTTTGAGTTAAGAGAAATTTGGCCAACGTTTAGTTTATTTTACTCGGAAAAACCTTTGAGACATTTTATTTTTTAGGACTTTATGTATTTGAGTTGTTATTATTGTGGATTTTGGGTTAAAGGATTCAGATCCGGGTACGAGGCGTGACAGGATGAGGAGTAAGAGTCCAACTATGATTTTCTTCTTGAGTAAATAATTCATCATTCATAGCATCTTGCCAATGAGAAAAATTGATTCCTTGACGATTGAACTCTGGTTTTGTTTGGGAAGATATAGCTAAATAGAAGACATGATGAGGAGTAGATAACTTTAAATAAGAAAGAACACTATATAGCGCATTTATTTTACCTGGTTTTAATTGAATGGAACTTACAGATCAATGGGTTGTTGGTGCCAGATGATGCAGTAAGATTGCAATGATGTGATTGTAAGTAGCTACAAGCCTTGTGCACTCTAGTAGATTTTTGAAGTGGTGAAACTATATATGATCATTGAGAGCTATTAAAATTGAATTTGAATTATTAATATGTGAATTAGAAGATATATGTTGATGTTGTAGGAGTTGTAGAAAATTCAAAAATAGGTAGAGTAAGAACAATATTATATGGGTTAAAAGTCATAGCAGAAGAGTTATTCTGATATAGAAAGATAAACTCATGAAAAACAACATCTCTAGAGGCAAAAATAATATTGGATTCAAGGTTGAAGAGTTTATAACTTAGTACTGAGTGAATAACCAAGAAATATACATTTATTGGCTCTAGAATCAAACTTAGACCTATTATGATGGAAAGTAAAGGCAAAACTATAACAACCCCGCCCCGTGAAGGGTGGAATCCCTACGTATATACCTATTCTTAATATATTTTTCTTTTCATTTTTCTTTCCTTTCTTTTTCCCTCGCCAACAGGAAAGATACTAAGCATCTGCCTCTCTCTCTACAGTAATGCCTTGCTCCCCAGCCTCTTCGTCATATCCTGGACGTTTAAAAGATTTAAAACAAAAGTGAGTCTAATACTCAGTAAATAGTACACCATGCAGTGAACATACTAGGCATATATTCTCTTCCTTTGGCAAACATGCATACATAAACATTTGCTAATATTAGACAATGCATTTCGTGCATAAACATCCTTAGAAATAACTAGGCTTTCATGCATAAATATCTATCATATTTTTCATCTTTCATGCATCACATGCTTTTTATGCATTATATCTTTTCACTTTTATAGGCTATTGCACATTGTTACGCCCTGTGTGCTAGGGTTAGCGGTCTTTTAAACCTATGGATTCGCCCGTGGCCACGGATTGGAATCTCATTCCGTTAGGGTGCAGCACTGGGTGCACTACCAGATACTACTACCCGGCATTGCAATCTGCCCATTCCTTCATTGGGTACCCCTTTTCATTCATGTGGCCATTACGTATTTTCATACATTGAAACTTTCGTTTCCTTTCAGTCCTTTCGTCTTTTCATTCATTTCAGTCATTTTTCATTTAACAATTCATTCATAGGAAATGAAATGAAATGAACGTCTCATATTTTATGCTTCAAGTGATACTTTAAATGAGTTTTTAAAATTTTCCTATGAACTGATGCTTTCAAAATGTCCCTGAGAACTGACATTTTAAAATGTTCCTGAGAAAACGTTTGAAAAGGTCCCGAAGAACTGACGCTTTAAAGGATGTCTTGAAAGATGATGTTTAAGCCTATGTTTTTAATTGACGTTTAAACTCATGCTTTTAAATGATGTTTATGCTCGTGCTTTTAAACAATGTTAAGCTCATACTTTTAATGGTATACCCCACCCCGGGAAGGGTGGAATCGCAACGTACATACCTATTCTTTACATATTTTCTTTTCTTTTCTTTTTCCGCACCAACAGGGAAGACTCTAAGCATCTTCCTTTCTCTCTGCAGTAATGCCTTGCTCCCCAGCTTTTTCATCATTTCCTTACCCATTGATGTTTCGGCTTGGGGTTGAAAATAGTGTTATCATTTGGCTCTTCATCCACACGGTTGTCCCTTTATTTGATCTTCTACTTGTGTTTTGGAAGGGGCTAAGAGCTTAAGGTAAAAATCCTTATTTGACTTATTTATTTTCAATGTGATTTGGAAGCCCATTAAGTTGTTTTAGCTTGTATTTTGATGTGTTTAATTTCCTATATTTCAAATAAATTTGTATGCCCTGTTTTTTGCCCAAACCGAATGTTATCATGGTTGTTTTGCTATGTATTTTTCTATATTTCGAAAATGCTATGTTGCTATCAAAATTGGTTTAATCATAAGTGATGATTTGAAGCGATTTTAAATTATATATGTTGGTATCATGTGCCTTGTGTTGAGATTTGGTTGGTAATCTATTTTTATGGTGCTAGAGGTTTGGTTTAGAGGTTTTGTTTGGTTCTATAATTTTATATCCTGCTTTTAAAGGTATTAAGTGAGTAAATCATAAACTTAAGTGTTTAAAGGTTTTAAAGTTTCTTAATGGGTAACTTTGTTATATTTTATGCTACTATAATTTTAAATGGGAGGTTTTATCTAAACTAACTAATATATTGCTTATGTGAATAGGTTATAGTTTAGTTAGTTTAGATATAAGAGATTAATTGTGCATAATGTATTATGATATGCAAAGCTGTCCAAGTATTCCTAAGCCCATGTCATGCCATGTCTTGATGTAAAGATAGCTCATTTATGTCGTCCCTCGTTGGTTAAATTCTATCTAACCCGAGAGTCCTAAATATTCATGAGCTAACCTTTTTATAATGAGGGACTACAAGTTGATTAAAGGACATGTTCCCTAAGCTTGTTTAGCCTACTTGAGATGCCTAAATCTATTTTAAGGCCCATTGTCAAGAATTTCAGATTTTACCTCCTAATGTCCATAACGTAAAGTGAGCTTGAATCAAAGAAACCTTGCTTGAGGCTTATGAATTCTTAACTGCTTTTCATGTAAGCTTTTAAAAGAGTTTTTCCATAGACAGCTAGCAAGTTTTAATACCTAAGTCATTTCTCTTATTATTTTTTTTAGGACATTGAAATATATCGTCCAAGGCAAGCCAACAAAAATGAGAAGAAAAGGCCAAAATCTATCCTAAGGCTTTTCTCCTCCCATACCGTAGGTCTCAACCAAGAAAAAGAAAAAATTTAATTTTTCTTCTCCAAGCTAACAAGCCTAATGCATAGTACTTTCTCTTCTTCTCATCTCTTTTGTTCTTTAAGAAACCAACTCCTCTCATTATCATCAAGCTTTTGACTCCATAGCAAGGTAAGAGCAACCTCAACCCTCTCCCATGTGTATTTCGAAACTTAGCCATATTTAATCAAGTGGGTTTCTCTTGTCCCCACCATCCATTCCTTAACTTGCAAGAGAAGCTTTGACTAAGACCAATTGACCCCTTTTACTCTCTTGCATCCGTAAGCTTCTAAGAGAAGCTTTTTAATTCTTTTCCTTCAAGCACCCATCGGTCAAGACAACTTAATTACAAGGGACGCCATTAATTTCACTTCTCATGCACCCATCGGTCCAGAAACTTAGCTTCCAAGTGAAGCAATTGAATTCCTTACATCTCTTTCCCCTATCGACCAAAACAACACAAGAAGGCAAAAGTTTAAAATTAACTTCCTTTAGTTCCTCCTAACCGTCAACCCTCACCCAAAAAAAAGAAATAAAATTTCTTCTTCCTTTCCAAGAGCTAACCTTCCTCTACTCTTCTTCTCTTTTCTTTTCATCTTCAAGAAACCAAGGTCCTTTATCTCCCTCAAGCTTGTGACTCCATGAAAATGGGGGAAGAAAAATATTTTCTTCAAAGCTTGGAACCAAGACTTGATTTCATCTTCCAAAAGATGAAATATTTAAGGTAATAAACTATTGGTTCACCTTCTAGCATGATTTTTATATAGATTTCGAATTTCACATTTTCCTTACCCATTGATGTTTCGGTTTTGGGGTTTAAAGCAGTGTTATCAATTGGCTCTCCATCCATACGGTTGTCTCTCTATTTGGTCTTCCACTTGTGTTTTGGAAGGGACTAAGAGCTAAAGGTAAAAAAATACTAATTTGTCTTATTTATTTTAATGTGATTTTGGAAGCCCATTGAGTTGTTTTAGCTTTTTTTTTTATGTGTTTAGTTTCCTATATTGCAAATAAATATATGACCTATTTTTGGCCCAAACCAAATGGTTTTATAGTTATTTTGCTATATATTTTCCTATATATATTTTGAAAATGCTATGTTACTATTAAAATTGGTTTAATCATAGGTGATGATTTAATGCGATTTAAAATTTTATATGTTGGTATCATGTGCCTTGTGTTGAGATTTGGATTGGTAATCTATTTTTAAGATGCTAGAGGTTTGGTTTAGAGGTCTTGCTTGGGTCTTGTAATTTTATATCTTGTTTTTAAAAGAAAGGCAGGGCATACATATTTATTTGAAACATAGGAAATTAGACACATCAAAACACAAGTTAAAATAACTTAATGGGCTTCCAAATCACATTGAAAATAAATAAGTCAAAAGAGGATTTTTACCGTAAGCTATTATCCCATTCTAAAATACAAGTGGAAGACCAAATAGAGGGTCAATCGTGTGGATGAAGAGCCAAATGATAACACTATTTTAAACCCTAAGCCGAAACATCAATGGGTAAGGAAATGGTGAAATTCGAAATCCATATGAAAATATGCTAGAAAGTGAACCAAGAGTTTATTACCTTCAATATTTCATCCTTTGGAAGATGAAATCAAGTTTTGGTTCCAAGTTTTGAAGAAAATATTTTTCTTCCTCAATTTCCATGGAGTCACAAGCTTGGGGGAGATAAAGGAGCTTGTTTTTCTTAAAAATGAATAGAAAAGAGTAAAAGAAAGGAAGAAGATGTGCATCGGCTTGTTAGCTTGGAGTAGAAAAAAAAAAAAAAAAAAGGAAACTTTTCTTTCCTTTCCTAAGGGTAGCCGCTGGGTTAAGGGGAAGTAAAAAGAGAATTGATTTAATTCTTCCCTTTTGAATTGCTTTGGTTATAAGTTTGGAGGAGGGGCAAGGAAGGAAATAAATTGCTTCCCTTGAAAGCTTTGAATAGCTTCTTGACCAATGGGTGCAAAAGGAAGAAAGAAATTGGTTTGGCTTGTCTTGGAAGACTACGGTCTACAAGAGAGAAAAATGGTCAATTGTTCTTAGTCAAGACTTATCCTACAAGATAGGGAATGGATGGTGGAGATTTATCCACCTCAAGAATGCTTTTCACCTACCAATCCAATGGTAGAGATTAATTAGGCCATTGTCTAAACAAATAAAAGTTAAAGGGCTTAAGAGAAATATTTCAAATTCTTAAAAATAATACTTTGATTTATTTTAATAAATCATATTTTAAAAATAAAATACCCGAGTCTTACTATGTAGGTCCTTACATCATTTTATTACTTCTTTAAGTTAACTATCTTGAGATAACGATTTTTATTATTACTTTCATTTATTTTATTTTAAGATGAGTATGTTTTCTTTTTAAAAAATATATTTGATTAAAATAAATCAAGGGTAATAGTTTTAGGACTTTGAAATATTTTCCCTTAAGCCCTATATTTTTTATTTATTTAGAAAATAGTCCAATTAATCTTTACCATTAGGCTCATACGTGAAAAGCATTTTTGAGGTGGATATATCCTCACCATCCATTCATTAGTTTGCAAGAGAAGTTTTGACTAAGACCAATTGACCTATTTTACTCTCTTGCATCCGTAAGCTTCCAAGATAAACTTTTTAATTCTTTTCCTTCAAGCACCCATCGGTCAAGGCAACTTAATTCCAAGGGAAGCCATTGATTTCACTTCTCATGCACCCATCGGTCAAGGAACTTAGCTTCCAAGGGAAGCAATTGAATTCCTTACATTTCTTTCACCTATTGGCCAAAGCAACACAAGAAGGCAAAAGTTTAAAATCAACTTCCTTTAGTCCCTCCTAACCGTCAACCCTCACCCAAGAAAATAAAATAAAATTCCCTCTTCCTTTCCAAGAGCTAACCTTCTTCTTTTCTTCTTCTCTTTTCTTTTCATCTTCAAGAAACTAAGGTCCTTTATCTCCCTCAAGCTTGTGACTCCATGAAAACGGAGGAAGAAAAATATTTTCTTCAAAACTTGAAACTAAGGCTTGATTTCATCTTCCAAATGATGAAATATTTAAGGTAATAAATTATTGGTTCACCTTCTAGCACGATTTCCATATCCATATAGATTTCGAATTTCACATTTTCCTTACCCATTGATGTTTCGGTTTTGGGGTTTAAAGCAATGTTATCAATTGGCTCTTCATCCATACGGTTGTCCCTCTATTTGGTCTTCCACTTGTATTTTGGAAGGGACTAAGAGCTAAAGGTAAAAAATACTAATTTGTCTTATTTATTTTAATGTGATTTTAGAAGCCCATTGAGTTGTTTTAGCTTGTTTTTTGATGTGTTTAGTTTTCTATATTGCAAATAAATATATATGCCCTGTTTTTGGCCCAAACCAAATGGTTTTATAGTTATTTTGCTATGTATTTTCCTATATTTCGAAAATGCTATGTTGCTATTAAAATTGGTTTAATCATAGGTGATGATTTAATGCGATTTAAAATTTTATATGTTGGTATCATGCGCCTTGTGTTGAGATTTGGGTTGATAATCTATTTTTGACTTAGAGGTCTTGCTTGCGTCTTGTAATTTTATATCTTACTTTTAAAGGAAAGGCAGGGCATACATATTTATTTGAAATATAGGAAATTAAACACATCAAAGCACAAGATAAAACAAATTAATGGACTTCCAAATCAGATTGAAAATAAATAAGTCAAATGAGGACTTTTACCTTAAGTTATTAGCCCCTTCCAAAACACAAGTGGAATACCAAATAGAGGGATAACCGTGTGGATGAAGAGCCAAATGATAACACTGATTTAAACCCCAAGCCGAAACATCAATGGGTAAGGAAATGGTAAATTTTGAAATCCATATCAAAATATGCTAGAAAGTGAACCAAGAGTTTATTACCTTCAATATTTCATCATTTGGAAGTTGAAATCAAGTGTTGGTTCCAAGTTTTGAAGAAAATATTTTTCTTCCTCCATTTCCATGGAGTCACAAGCTTGAGGGAGATAAAGGAGCTTGTTTTTCTTGAAAATGAAAAGAAAAGAGTAGAAGAAAGGAGGAAGATGTGCATCGGCTTGTTAGCTTAGAGTAGAAAAAAAAAAAAAACTTTCCTTTCATTTCTTAAGTCTAGCCGATGGGTTAAGGGGAAGTAAAAAGGGAATTGATTTAATTCTTCCATTTTGAGTTGCTTTGGCCGTAAGTTTAGAGGAGGGGCAAGGAAGGAAATAAATTGCTTTCCTTGGAAGCTTTGGCTAGCTTCTTGACCAATGGATGCATGATGAAGAAAGAAATTGGTTTGGCTTGTCTTGGAAGACTACGGTTAACAAGAGAGAAAAAGGGTCAAGTGGTCTTAGTCAAGACTTATCCTACAAGCTAGGGAATGGATGGTGGAGATTTTCAAGAATACTTTTCACCTATCAATCCAATAGTAGAGATTAATTGGGTCATTATCTAAATAAATAAAAATTAAAGGGCTTAAGAGAAATATTTCAAATTTGAAATATTACTTTGATTTATTTTAATAAATCATATTTTAAAAATAAAATACCCCAGTCCTACTACTTAGGTCCTTATGTCATTTTATTACTTCTTTAAGTTAACTATCTTGAGATAACGATTTTTATTATTACTTTCATTTATTTTATTTTAAGATGAGTATGTTTTATTTTTAAAAAATATGCTTGATTAAAATAAACCAAGGGTAATAGTTTTAGGACTTTGAAACATTTTCCCTTAAGCCCTTTAATTTTTATTTATTTAGAAAATAGTCCAATTAATCTTTACCGTTGGATTCATAGATGAAAAGCATTTTTGAGGTGGATAGATCCTCACCATCCATTCCTTAGCTTGCAAGAGAAGCATTGACTAAGACCAATTGACCCCTTTTACTCTCTTGCATCTCTTGCATCCGTAAGCTTCCAAGAGAAGTTTTTTAATTCTTTTCCTTCAAGCACTCATCGGTCAAGGCAACTTAATTCCAAGAGAAGCCATTGATTTCACTTTTCATGCACCCATTGGTCAAGAAACTTAGCTTCCAAGGGAAGCAATTGAATTCCTTACATCTCTTTCACCTATCGGCCAAAGCAACACAAGAAGGCAAAAGTTTAAAATCAACTTCCTTTAGTCCCTCCTAACCGTCAACCCTCACCCAAGAAAAAGAAATAAAATTCCCTCTTCCTTTCCAAGAGCTAACCTTCCTCTTTTCTTCTTCTCTTTTCTTTTCATCTTCAAGAAACCAAGGTCCTTTATCTCCCTCAAGCTTGTGGCTCCATGAAAATGGAGGAAGAAAAATATTTTCTTCAAAACTTGGAACCAACGCTTGATTTCATCTTCCAAAGGATGAAATATTTAAGGTAATAAATTATTGGTTCACCTTCTAGCACGATTTCCATATAGATTTCGAATTTCACATTTTCCTTACCCATTGATGTTTCGGTTTTGGAGTTTAAAGCAGTGTTATCAATTGGCTCTTCATCCACACGGTTGTCCTTCTATTTGGTCTTCCACTTGTGTTTTGGAAGGGACTAAGAGCTAAAGGTAAAAAATACTAATTTGTCTTATTTATTTTAATGTGATTTTGGAAGCCCATTGAGTTGTTTTAGCTTGTGTTTTGATGTGTTTAGTTTCCTATATTGCAAATAAATATATATGCCCTGTTTTTGCCCAAACCAAATGGTTTTATAGTTATTTTGCTATGTATTTTCCTATATTTCAAAAATGATATGTTGCTATTAAAATTAGTTTAATCATAGGTGATGATTTAATACGACTTAAAAATTTATATGTTGGTATCATGTGCCTTGTGTTGAGATTTGGGTTGGTAATCTATTTTTAAGATGCTAGAGGTTTGGCTTAGAGGTCTTGCTTGCGTCTTGTAATTTTATATCTTGCTTTTAAAGGAAAGGCAGGGCATACATATTTATTTGAAATATAGGAAATTAAACACATCAAAACATAAGCTAAAACAACTTAATAGGCTTCCAAATCAAATTGAAAATAAATAAGTCAAATGAGGATTTTTACCTTAAGCTATTAGTCCCTTCCAAAACACAAGTGGAAGACCAAATAGAGGGACAACCGTGTGGATGAAGAGCCAAATGATAACACTGATTTAAACCCCAAGCCGAAACATCAATGGGTAAGGAAATGGTGAAATTTGAAATCCATATCAAAATATGCTAGAAAGTGAACCAAGAGTTTATTACCTTCAATATTTCATCATTTGGAAGTTGAAATCAAGCGTTGGTTCCTAGCTTTGAAGAAAATATTTTTCTTCCTCCATTTTCATGGAGTCACAAGCTTGAGAGAAATAAAGGAGCTTCTTTTTCTTGAAAATGAAAAGAAAATAGTAGAAGAAAGGAGGAAGATGTGCATCGGCTTGTTAGCTTGGAGTAGAAAAAACAAAAGAAAACTTTCCTTTCCTTTCTTAAGTGTAGCCGATGGGTTAAGGGAAAGTAAAAAGGGAATTGATTTAATTTTTCCATTCTGAGTTGCTTTGGCCGTAAGTTTGGAGGAGGGGCAAGGAAGGAAATAAATTGCTTCCCTTGGAAGCTTTGGATAGCTTCTTGACCAATGGATGCATGAGGAAGAAAGAAATTGGTTTGGCTTGTCTTGGAAGACTATGGTTTACAAGAGAAAAAAAGGGTCAAGTGGTTTTAGTCAAGACTTATCCTACAAGTTAGGGAATGGATGGTGGAGATTTTCAAGAATGCTTTTCACCTACCAATCCAATAGTAGAGATTAATTGGGCCATTGTCTAAATAAATAAAAATTAAAAGGCTTAAGAGAAATATTTCAAAGTCTTAAAAATAATACTTTGATTTATTTTAATAAATCATATTTTAAAAATAAAATACCCGAGTCTTACTATGTAGGTCCTTACGTCATTTTATTACTTCTTTAAATTAAATATTTTCAGATAACGATTTTTATTAATACTTTCAATTATTTTATTTTAAGATGAGTATGTTTTAGTTTTAAAACATATGTTTTATTAAAATAAATCAAGGGTATTAGTTTTAGGACTTTGAAATATTTTCTCATAAGCTCTTTAATTTTTATTTATTTCGAAAATAGCCCAATTAATCTCTACCATTGGATTGGTAGGTGAAAAGCATTTTTAAGGTGGATAGATCCTCACCATCCATTCCTTAGCTTGTAAGAGAAGTTTTGACTAAGACCAATTAACCCATTTTACTCTCTTGTATCCTTAAGCTTCCAAGAGAAGCTTTTTAATTCTTTTCCTTCAAGCAGCCATCGGTCAAGGCAACTTAATTCCAAGGGAAGCCATTGACTTCACTTCTCATGCATGCATCGGTCAAGAAACTTAGCTTCCGAGGGAAGCAATTCAATTCCTTACCTCTCTTTCACCCGTCAGCCAAAGCAACACGAAAAGGCAAAAATTTAAAATCAACTCCCTTTAGTCCCTCCTAATCGTCAACCCTCACCCAAGAAAAAGAAATAAAATTCCCTTTTCCTTTCCAAGAGCTAACCTTCCTCTTTTCTTCTTCTCTTTTCTTTTCATCTTCAAGAAACCAAGGACCTTTATCTCCCTCAAGCTTGTGACTCCATGGAAATAGTGGAAGAAAAATATTTTCTTCAAAACTTGGAACCAAGGCTTGATTTCATCTTCCAAAGGATGAAATATTTAAGGTAATAAACTTTTGGTTCACCTTCTAGCATGATTTCCGTATGGATTTCGAATTTCACATTTTCCTTACCCATTGATGTTTCGGTTTTGGGGTTTAAAACAGTGTTATCAATTGGCTCTTCATTCACACGGTTGTCCCTCTATTTGATCTTCCACTTGTGTTTTGGAAGGGGCTAAGAGCTAAAGGTAAAAAATACTAATTTGTCTTATTTATTTTAATGTGATTTTAGAAGATCATTGAGTTGTTTTAGCTTGTGTTTTGATGTGTTTAGTTTCCTATATTGCAGATTAATATATATGCCCTATTTTTTGCCCAAACCAAATGGTTTTATTGTTATTTTGCTATGTATTTTACTATATTTCGAAAATGCTATGTTGCTATTAAAATTGGTTTAATCATAGGTGATGATTTAAAGCGATTTAAAATTTTATATGCTGGTATCATGTGCCTTGTGTTGAGATTTGGGTTGGTAATCTATTTTTAAGATGCTAGAGGTTTGGTTTAGAGGTCTTGGGTCTTCTAATTTTATATCTTCCTTTTAAAGGAAAGGCAGGGCATACATATTTATTTGAAATATAGGAAATTAAACAGATCAAAACACAAGCTAAGACAACTTAATGGGCTTCCAAATTACATTCAATATAAATAAGTCAAATGAGGATTTTTACCTTAAGCTATTAGCTCCTTCCAAAACACAAGTGGAAGACCAAATAGAGGGACAATCGTGTGGATGGAGAGCCAAATGATAACATTGATTTAAACCCCAAGCCGAACCATCAATGGGTAAAGAAATGGTGAAATTTGAAATCCATATAAAAATATGCTAGAAAGTGAACCAAGAGTTTATTACTTTCAATATTTCATCATTTGGAAGTTGAAATCAAGCTTTGGTTCCAAACTTTGAAGAAAATATTTTTCTTCCTCCATTTCCATGGAGTCACAAGTTTGAGGGAGATGAAGGAGTTTGTTTTTCTTGAAGATGAAAAGAAAAGAGAAGAAGAAATGAGGAAGGTTAGCTCTTGGAAAGGAAGAGGAAATCTTATTTCTTTTTCTTGGGTGAAGGTTGACGGTTAGGAGGGACTAAAGGAAGTTGATTTTAAACTTTTGCCTTCTTGTGTTTCTTGGGTGAGGGTTGACGGTCAAGATGTACATCTTCATCGATGTCTTCTTCTTCATCTCGAAGTTCGAATGACGTTGGATACGGTTCTCCATATAAGACCCAATCGGTATAAATTTGGTCAATACCTTTGATAAATAGATGCTCACTCACCAACTCAATCTTATGAGAACGCAAATTCTTGCAAAGTCGGCGTAGGCATCTAATACGATCGTCACTACCAATTGTACAAGATGCAAACTCCAAAATTTTTTTAACTCCTTCAGCATATACATTGTAATCCTCACCCAACCGATCTCTAACTCGCATCCAACTCTTATCCATGTCTAATAGCCTATTGCAAACAGTCACCAAAATCAACAACCAATTAATTATCTAATCTATTGTACAATTTCTTCATTTCACTGGGTAGTTGGTCCTATCCCATTCGAGATTGTAAGATTATAATCGCCAACCTACCAACTATTATCTGCCACGTCCAATAAAATTTCGGTAACATCTCCTCATAGTTCTCCAAATATGCTCGTTTGGTCATACACACCGACGAGTAATGCATTGATGCACCATCACCGAAACTACATATCCAGATAACAATAAAGGATGACTATACCAAAATCATAATGTCGGATGCAACAGAAATAGTTTAATAATTTGCAAGAATGATCTTACAATCCCAAACTGTCCACTCTAGACAATTCAAGAGTTATCAATCAATCGTTCAACGTGATTGATAACTCTCGAACGGGTCTAAGGTTTAAATATTTAAACACAACAATAATATAAAACGTTCATAACACAAGATGATACTAGAATAGAATATACGAGAATCTCCAATTATTTTTAAGTCATTTATTAATAATTTAAGTTAATGGTAAGATAGTATTTATAATTATTATCTTTTAAGTATTAATATGAGTTTGATTAATAATAATTCTTATGTTTATTATTTTTAAGTAATTTATAATTTAAGTTTATAAATTTTTAAGTTAATTGTAAGATAGTTTTTCTAACTATTATCTTTTAAGTATTAATATGAGTTTAAGTATTAATAATTCTTATGTTTCTTATTCTTAAGTCATTTATATATTAAGTTTATTAATAATTTAAGTTAATTGTAAGAGAGTATTTACAATTATTATCTTTTAAGTATTAATATGAGTTTGATTAATATTAATTCTTGTATTTATTATTTTTAAGTTATTTATAATTTAAGTTTATAAATTTTTAAGTTAATTCTAAGATAGTTTTTCTAACTATTATCTTTTAAGTATTAATAATTCTTATGTTTATTATTTTTAAGTCATAACATATGAAATATATTATCTAACATATTGAGCACAACCGTTCGAACACTTAAATGACCGTTCGAATTCTTCTATGCGTTCAAACGGAATATTACCGCGTTCGAACTCTATCAACCTAGAAACTAGTTAATCAATCCATGCCAAACACAATCTTACTTTCATCACAAACTCATATTCATAAAACACTATAAACCAGTAAATTCATGCCAAACACATTTTTTAAACACCTCTAACAAACATATTTTGTGTTTAATCTAATAAACACCTACACAATATATACATATATAAACTATAAAATAATAAACTATAAACACCTACACAACTATATATTTTGTATTTAATCTAATAAACAACTACACAATGCAAGTGTTGTGTTTAATCTAATAAACACCTACAAAATATATATAAAATAAATAGTATCAAATCATGTAGACTTTGAAGTTAAATGAAAAAAGAAAGACATACCTTTAAGCAAAATTAGTGTGCAATCCTCTTTCCAATGTGATAAACTGAATGATTGTGTAAAAAAGATGGAATAATTTGGAGAGAAAAAGGAGAAGAAAATAAATGAGGGAAGAAAAATAAGGAACTGAGGCGTGCACTGAGATTTTAAGTTCTGATTTACCGTTCGAACATAAATAAAGTATCGGTCGAACGCGAAATTGTTGAGCGCGCGAATTTTTCCGCGAGGTCCAATTTCTCCATAACCGTTCGAACGGTTAAAAAAACATTCGAACGGTAATCTATAATAGTTAATTGGCGGGATTTTTTCCCACCATTGCCAATAAAACGTTCGAATGTTTAAATATCCGTTCAAACGAAAATAAAGCCTTCGAACAGATATTTCTAAAACATTCGAACACATCTCCTTATATGTTACAATATATTTATTTTCATCATTAGATGAAAACTATTATTAATAGTATATATTTGTACTATATACTATTAGTAATATATGTATTAGTAATATATTATGATATATATTAGTTAAGTATAAACTAATATAATATAATATACTATATATGCTAATATAGTACTATATATAATATATAATATATATTATATATATTTTATATTATAGTCATAATATATTATATATAAATAATACTATTATTATATATTATTTAAGTATAAACTTGACTAATATATATTATACTATAATATAAATCTTATATAAACTTTTGACAAAAACCGTTCGAACAATAAATAATAACGTTCAAACAGTTCTAGATGTAGGGTTAAAATCGTTCAAACGTTTAAACATGGCATTCGAACGGTTCTGGACATGTAAGTTTTTCCAGTTCCACCTCCACGCCGCCATCCCTACCATTTGAAAAGGAGCTCACACGTTTGAATGCCGTCCGTACGCCGCCGTCTGCCGCTGTAATGACCCTCTACGTCATCCTCTCCTCCCCGTAAGCCAAGGTATGTAATTTAAATTTTATTTTACCGCTTATCTTTTTAGTTTTTTGGTTTTATTCCCTTTTTTTAGAAAAATTGTATTTTTTCAACAAATCCACCATAGAACACCACAAATCCACCGTAGGATGTTTAGAAATAAGAATATTATGTATTTTGTCGAAGAAACGCACGGAAACAATGTATTTTTCAGCGTTTCGATGTCCGCTAAGTTGACTCAGCCATAAACGAGTCAGATCTGTTTTCCGTTCGAACGACGTTTCCATAACTGTTTGAACACTTTTTAACCGTTCAATTGGTTTGAAGATTTCCGTTCGACCACTTTTTAAATCATTCGAACGTAAATCTTTAATTTTTATTATATTGTTATTAAATTGTTTTTATAGTTTCATTTATTTGTTCTATCAATTAATTTATTAAATTGCTATTAGTATATAATTTTGTAAATCTTTTATCATATTAAATTTTATCACTAATGTTGACTATATATTTTAATGTCTTATAGGGGTAGTAAAAGTGGTAGATCAGGAGAACTTTCCATCCAAACTGTTGGCGAGCAGACTGTTTTACTTGAGCGGCAGGTAAATCTGTCTGATTTTGCGGCTCTTATATGGGAAGGTCATTCCCTCCCATTAGTATTCAATTATCGTAGTTGGGCACCAATCTTTGATCAGCGAGAAGAAGGAACTGAGCTGCTTTCCTACATTGAGATCGTTGCTGAGTTCTATAAAGAGCTCGGTAGTGCCAGCCCAGACGATGGAGGGGTATACAGGATCTGTGTCTGAGGAGCGCCTGTTATATTTCAGCGGACGGACTCGCTGCATTTCTCGATATTCCTAGGCTAGTCAATGCCTATCCGAACCTGCCGCCTAGAGAGTTTGATGCTTCAGGTGATGTAGAGATGTCTCAGGACAATCCACCAGTTTACACAGATGAGATCGATACACTTGCCGATCACGAGGTCAGAAACTTGATTGTTAGTCCAGATGCTCCAGTGTACGATGGGACGAAAAGCATTAAGCAGGTAGATTTATCTTCTTTCTTCAAGATTATGAATTTGATCATTGCCAACAATATTGACCCTTGACAGCACAAGACCGAGGTTGGCATGGATCGAGTGCGATTTATGATCCGGGTCGCTCGTGGCATTCCGATCAACCTCGTGGGGTATATTTTTATGAGGATCCGATCAGAGGCTCAGTACATTACGACATATATACTACCATTCGGAATCCTGATCACTCGATTTTTGCTACATTCCGGGGTTGTGCATGGAGTTTTCGAGCGTTCACGCCAGCCAATGGGACTGATTAACAGCATCACCTTGTCACAGAGCACGGGACACTCGAGATTTCGTTTACGTGGACTTGTTCCTAACGACAGGGCTGATATTCAGAGAGATGCCCAGCCAAGAGATACCGGAGTATCGGCTGGTGAGGCATCTACACAGGCCGAGGCATCATGCACATCTACTCGCTGGGAGATGGCCGACATACTGCGTGCTGAGATCGGCATACACACATCAGCGGTGATCGATGCAGTGCATAGTACCATGACTGAGTTGCGTATAGAGATTATGGCTAGCGTATCTGAGTTACGTACAGAGGTTAATGACTTACGTACAAAGATTAATGCTAATAGAGAAACAATTAGCTGCAGTCGAAGATGTGTGCAGAGACCTCACATCACAGTCGTAGTTTCTATTTTTTATTTATATATTTTTTTTATTAGTTATGGACAATATATATGGTGTTTTGATAATTTGCTTTAATTGTATATTAAATATTTTGTCTTTTCTAGAGTAATTATTGATTTATATTATGTGATGTATGGCTAATAATATTTATTTAACTAAAACTCTTATTTAACATATATAAAAGAAATCATTAAAATATTTTTAAATTAATTACATAAAATTAATTAATGAGTTTGTATATATGATATATATTTTTAATATTTTGAATTACATAATGAGATTAATATTATACGTTCGAATATATAAATGTGGTGCTTGAGTATGTTAGTACTAAATGTATTCTGTTCAAACGATTTAGAAATCTTCCTGCCAGTTTTTGGCCCAAATATTATCTGTTTGAATACATATAATTATTGGTCGAACGGTTTTGAACTTTTCCCGCCATAATAAAATACTTCCCCGCCAAGATTTTTTCGTTCAAATGGATATTTTCCAGTTCGAATGGAAAAAACTTTTTGAGACGCTTTAATTTGTCACAGAAAATACTGTTCGAATGGATATTTTTACGTTCGAACGATATTTTAAAGTCATCAATTTTTTCCAAAAAATTACTTTTAGAGACGAAATAAATTTCATCCCTAAATATTTTCGTCCCAAAAAATCGATTTTGTTGTAGCGGGAGGAATGAAAATTAGTCATGAAGAACTCTAAACCATTGTCACGTCTAAGTGAATAAATCCAAGTCTTAAACTAACTTCCTATCACGTTATAAAAAGAAATAAAAAGATGTTTACCATCATTTTTTATTTCATCAAATAAGCCCATGTGCATCTAGAATGATCATCCAAGTGTTAGAAAAATTTAAAACCATTAAAAGTCGAGATATGAAATGGACTCCAAATATCATAATGCACCAATTGAAAAAAAGTGCATTGAAAACATTAGAACTATGAGGAAAAGGTAATCTTTTCTGTTTTTCCATAGGACAAGCAATAAAAATAAATGTATGAGCATGTGAAAAAGAAACTAGTGGATGTATTTGAGAAATAAGAGACATCATAGGTAAAGAAGGATGACGATATCGTAGGTAAAGAAGCATGACCCAGGCAACAATTCCAAAGATCAAATTTGGAAAGATTTAAAGTATTTACAAAGAGAAGTGACATTCTCGCATGGTGCACTGGCAAATGATTACTGCAAAATGTATAATCCATCACAATCATCTTCCATGCCACAGGGTTCTTAATGAAACATAAATCAGGTAAAAAAATAAATGCACATTTCTAACCAGATGCAAGCTTATTTACTGATAGTAAATTGTAAGAGAAAAAAGGTACTAAAAGTATATCTGTCACGTTTAAAGAATATAGGGGTGTAAAAAAAATTCAGAAAACAGGACCGGACCGGCCGAACCTGTCCGGTTTTGGACCGGTCCAGTTCGGAACCAGTTTCCGTAATGGGAAAACCAGACGGAACCGGTCCAGTTCCGGTTCTAGGCTTTTTAGGCCCGGACTAGACCGGTTCCATTTAATATGTATTTTAAAATTTTTTTAAATATTATATATAATATTTTTTATATATAATATATAATAATATAAATTATAATTATATATAAGATAATATTATTATAATTTATAAAATGAAAGTTTAATTTTAAACATGAAAATTTAATTGATGATCATATGCTTTAAATATAAAATATATATATTAATAACATTTTATCATAACTTAATTTAAAAATAAACTGAAATTGTAAAACTTTGAATTGAAATTGATAAAGTGACCAAATATGATATTATTGATACTTAATAATGACAATTTAGATAACTTTAACTTTAAGAGGAATTAGAAAGAATGTAATATTTTCATCTCTGTTAATCGACCGTCTCACAGTCGGCCTGTAGGCTTATGTGTTTTCCTTAATTTGATATAACTTGTAAAGCTAAGGTGTGATTGTTGAGGATGCAATATATTTTCTTATAATTTAACATAACTAGAAAAATCAAGTAGTTGCATAAAAAACAACCCGTGCATAAATGAAAGGACCCTCTAATCCAATCTATATATCTTCATTTTGTACGTAACTGGCTTATAACTATGTTATACTTTTGATTAATTTATCGATTAATTTGTTGTCTATCATGCCCGGCATGTAAATGCATAGGATTTATTACCAATTGTGTAAATCTATCTATGTGCTTCTTTATTTTTAATCTTTTTCCTAAATGAATTTGGATATAATATTTTCCTCATTGTTTGTAATAGTAACACATTTTGGAATAAAAGCATAAAAGATATTTTTTTAAAGCAATTTTTTTTTTATAAACATATTCTTTTTTTGACAAATTTGCATTTTTTTAAAACTGAAAAACTGGACCGGAACCAGTAAAACTGGAAGTACCGATTTAGGATATAATCGGTGCGTAATCGATTTTTGAAAATGTAAAATCGATACATATCGGTTCAGTCATAAATTTTGCTCAAAACCAGACCGGATTGAACCGGTCACACCCCCTAAAAGAATATGAGAGTCCAATGTTACTAGGGGTGCAACTAGTCTGATTCGGTCCGATTTTAGATATATTTTAGAACCAAACAGGTATATAACGGTTTTGAGATTTGAAAAATCGATACCGCACCGGTACACTCCTAAACCGGTACTTTCAGTTTTACCAATTCCGGTCATATTCAATTCGGTTATATATATAATTTAGTATATTATAGTACATAATAATATAGTAATAATATATTGTAGTATATTATAATATATATTATAATTGTATTATAGACTATATATAGTGATAGATTATAATATATAATATAGTGCTATATTATAGTATATTATAATATATAGTGATATAGTATTAATATAATTATTAATACAATAGACTATAGTGATAATATAGAGTTATTTATATAGAACTTTAAAATTTAATATTATATTAATTACTAATTTATCATCTAATACAAAATTATTTTATATATAATTATATATAAAAATTATACATAATATAAAAATAAAAAAAACCATATAAAAAATATTTTCTAGCTACAATATAAAAAGCTAATAATATATATATGAACCGGTTTGGTCCGGTCCCGTGCAATATTAGAAAAAAGAAAATCGAAATCGGACTGATTTTTACCGGTTTTGAGAAAAATAAAACTGGTACCAGACCGAATCAAATCCAATACTCGACAAAACCCACCGGTTTGATCCGTCCAGGTTCGGTTTACTGGTTCACTAGTTTTTTCTTCACCCCTAAATGTTATCAAGATGAGTAACAAAAACAAATGTGCCATTAGGAAGTTTTACTGAGGTATGGAGAGTAGAAGTAACAGTAGTAAAAGAAGGTAAAGAATGTACTATGTGATCAATAGCTCCTGCATCAATGATCCAGGAAGAAGATAAATTTAGAAGTGACAAATTGTTGTAAAAAAAACTCGAATGAGAACCAAAAAGATGTGAAGAATTTACAGTATGAGAAAAACCTAAGAAAGAAAAAGGCAAATTATCACCAATGTGAGGCAAAAGTGTGACTGCTTTGTGATCAGAAGACGAACTTCATTTGTTGATTGTGAATTTAGCAAGTTCAAGATTTGTCGATATTGTTCCTAAGAAAAAATCATAGATGAATTAGTATCAAGAGGTGTACTAGCAAGTTGGCAGACACTTGATTAGTAACAGAGAACTTCCTGTTGAACTTGTGACCTATAGGACACCTATGTAACTTGTAGCACTTCTCAACTGTGTGATTGGTGAGTCTACAATGCTTGAAATTGACAAATCTTGAAGCATCTATCCTTGAAACATTTATTCTTTTACTAAAAAAAGTTGTTTTCTCAACATTAGGTGCTGCTATTAAGGCACCAACTTCTTTTTGTTTTTCCTCTAAAAACCTTTGCAATTAGGGGTAAAGAATCCATAAGGAGAATTTTTCCTTGCACCTGGAAAAAAATTTCATTGAGTCCCATAAGAAATTGAATAGAATGTCTATGTTGTAAATGCTCTAAGGAAATTCGTCGAGCACTACAAGCGCAGTTTGGAAGTGGACTGTAGGCGTGCAACTCATCCCATAATCCTTTTAAACGAATTTAATATATGCCAATTCCCTTGTGTGAGAGACAAAAAATAATTTTCCAATTTAAAAATTCTTGGCCCATTGCTTTGTGTGAAAGAATGTTCTAATTCTTGCCATATTTCCCTTGTAGTGTTTATATCAATGATACTTGCAGCAATTTCTTTGGAGACTGGGTTGATTATCCATGAAATGATTATGTTGTTACATTGATTCCATGCACCATAGGAAGAATCGGATTTATCAATGGGTTCTGGAATTGTACCATTTATAAATCCAATCTTGTGCTGGGCAACTAGAACCAGCTCATGCATCAATCATCTCGTTACAATTTTTTCAAACTAATCATTACAATTTTTTCAAACTTTCAAACAAAAATAAAAAATCAATTCAATTTTTTCAAATCTTAAAACAAAAATTATATTAAAAAAATTATATTCTAACAATATTTTAATTTTATAATATTTTCTATTCAACTTTTTCTCTCATTTTTTAAAATTCAATAAATACTTTACTCAAACTATCTTATTATAATTCACAAATTATCTTATTATTATTTATAAAATTTTCATTTCCTCTCCTTTTTCAAGCATTAACTTTAACAAGCGAAGCTTATAATGTATTGACACCTTTATGCTGACATGTAATCCTAATACAACTTTAAGTCACTAATCAGCCAAAAAGTTGATGGATAAACAAGATTTAACACTCGGTCTAAATCCAGAGTCCCGGACCTCAAATTTATCAATTGGAAACTGAAGTCAGTGTTGACTCTTTGACGTCAAAATAGGCTTAATTCTTTCTGAATCTCCCAAACTTTTCTTCAATTTTTTATTTCTTCTAAGCGGATTAGATGTAAATACCCATATATATGTGCCAAAGTCTGGGCTTGGTCACCATTTTCCTAGCCCAATCAGGGCGACATACACACCGTGGCCTATAATCATTAAAAACTAACATCTTAAATAAGATAAATAATTATTGATATGCAAGTACTTTATAATCACTTTAAAAAAAATTTTAAAGTGAATATATACGAGATTTACATGAAAAAAAATAATTATTTAATAGTAAATCTCAATCTTTTTTAAAACGACTGTACAATATTTACACACTTCATGACTGCATGTAGCATTACTCCTTAAACAATTTAAAATTGTAGCTGAGAAGTTTGAAAAGAATATAAATCCATGGGGAAATTGTTGCTATGTATTCAATATCAACTTTCAAAAGCAGAATTTAGAGAGAAAATAAATAAATGAATCTCTTATATTATAGGATTAATTTTAGCCAATCTAACACTATAGCTCTGGGTGTTGAGATTGGCAATTAGACTAAAATTAAACAAGAAACAGAGAGATCCAATCACAATTTTCAACCTTGTTGCGTCTTCTTTAGACCAGTTCACCTGCCTAGCTAAACGTTGTCTGTCTTGGATGGTCTGTCATATGCGGGACGAATCGCCAAGTGGTCAATTCTAGCATCTTCATATGTTTGTCACATGCAGAAACACCAACATAAGTTAAAAGAGAACGCAAAACTATGTACATACATTGAAGAAGAAAGAAAAACACTTCAAAAGTAGGTAAAATTACACGATTAATCGTCTTCTAATAAATGAGTAGGGGGATTCTTTTCTCACTTATGAAAAAGACTACCACATACTGTCTTCAAGCGGTAAAGGGAATGATACGATGCAGAAATGTTCTGTTCATGATTTGCCTCTCAATTTGACCAATTTCGGCGCTCAGTATCGAGTTGAGAAGGGAAAATTCCATGCCATTCAGATATCTACTATGATACTACATTAAATCACCATTTATTCTAAAAGCTTGAGGCGATAAGAATAACAAGAAGACTTGTAGCTTCGTTACATTACTTCTAAAATAGAATATGTAGGCAGCAAAAATAATTAGAAAAGGAAATAGGAAAATACTCATGATCCCATAACCACATAGGAGAGGGAATTTGATCCAGATGATCATTATCAAAACCTGTTCATGAAAAAAAAAAAAAAAATTGAATTATGAACACTATATATCAGCACACTTAGCTCTACACAAAGATAAAACAATCCAAGGAGATGAGAGGGTTGTCAATGTCCTCCATGGGAATCGAGTCGATGTCAAAATCCGACAGTGCTTTTCCAACAGCGATTTCATCGATTTTTGAACCAATTCTGTGTATGCATGGCTCCCTATTCCTCAAACAAGGGCGTAGACGTCTTGAGTTGTTGTTTGGACTTGTCGGCCTCAAATTTTCCTTCCTCACAGATGATTGAACAGAGCTCACTGTATTAGGCTTCGAGCCAACCATATGCTTTGAATGACATTCTAGTGGTGCGTGTATCAAAACTGGCCCATATCTATCACCATTATTATACCTCCTGCTTGGAGATGGTGACTTCAGTGTTCTGCTTGGTGTAGAATGTGCATGATTAGGCCACTCGGGATCCCTCCGAAAACTCT
Source organism: Pterocarya stenoptera (assembly GCA_003123785.1). Lineage (NCBI taxonomy): Eukaryota > Viridiplantae > Streptophyta > Magnoliopsida > Fagales > Juglandaceae > Pterocarya > Pterocarya stenoptera. The sequence goes on along the minus strand of QEOT01003736.1, from coordinate 86,876 downwards.
TCTGTCTTGTCAGCGGTTTTGGAGAGCTTGACCGGACTCTCTTCTGTGGTATCGAGGCTGCAGCTTTTTGTGGCTGTTTCATCAGTGGTGCAGCAATTGGTTTAGCCACTAAGTCTGTCTTTTGGATTTGAACCTTACTAAGCAAAGCAGAATTTTCCTTGACAGAATTGATACGGACAACATGTGGATTCTCCTTAACACATGACCACAAGAACTCATTGGAGAATGATCGATCTTTCGAGCTCAAGACCGAAGATGCACTTGATGACAATGAGCTTGAGGTCGTGGTGTTACTGGCGGAGCAAGTGAGGGAAGAAACAGAAGAAGTACTTGAAGAAGTGGGGGAAAGAGGAGAAGGAGAAACTTTGTTTGAGTGAGGAGTACTTGGAGTTTTAGGGGCTTGAGAGATGACACGCTTGTCTTGGACATGGCTAAATTCTTCCTGGGGATGTTTCTTGGGTCTGCATTTGCTGATGCAAGAACCCATTTCATAGATTTTGATTCAGATTTTTGCAAAGGAGAGTAAGGACTATAGCCAGCATATAGAAGAACATAGTGGCCATTTCTATATAAGATGTTGCAGTAGCATTTGAAAAGGGGAAGGAAAAAAAGTGGAGTTGGGTGGCTTTTTTGCTTTTGCTCTTTTTACTTTCCAGATATTTGAATTTGGTTGCCGGGTATGAAACCCGTTGCATAACGGCTGCGTAGAGGGAATAATCTATGATGGTTTTGCTTACTTTTATCAAGCAGATCAGTGGGGATCATAGCAGATTAGGTGCCTCTTGGTATTTTATTAAGGCTCTACCTTTCAGCTTAGGGACTTGCCATGCATGAGATGCAATTAAGCTGCCAAGTGCTCATGTTTGATGTGCAAATACATCTCTTTCCATTCCAATTCAATTTTCAAAAAACATGCCGTCATTGGATATTTCAAACACTTGCTGTATGTCGATTCATGAGTGGGCGAAGCTACAAGAAAAAAAGTTGGCAACTGGGAAAAAAAAAATGTATTTGGAAACAACGCTTCATCATGCAGTACACTACACATTGCCTAACTTCAGTCACTTTTCCTTCACAAATAAGAAAAATTTCCTTGGCCATTTTTGCAATTTTTACCTTGAGAAGTTTCATTGCTCACCTTTTGCTCGTGCTAGTTAATTTCCTAACCTGAATAATGGGCTCTTTTGCAACATTTGCAGTTAAATAAACCATTTAACAAAGGCCGGGATTATGGAGATTCCTAAAAGTTTATGAAGTAGTTTAAAGTAGGCGTGCTACCTGTAATCCCGGTCGGCAGGACATGCCCCTGTCCTGCCAGATACTGGCAATGCCCACCATGAGAGGGTGCCCTGTCCGGATGCTGGGGGTGGATTGGCCCCCCACAGCCGTTAGCTCCAGCCTACCCGCCTTCCAGTCACGGTGATATACAATTGGAAAAAGTAAAAAAAAATCCAAAAAAAATCTAAAATAATCAAAAAAGAACAATAAACCAAGAGATTGATATCTAAAATTCACAAATTTATCATCCAACAACAAGTCTAAGAAATTACAAAGTACAAACAATTAAACACACAATTAAAAGATCACGGTCACGGCAAGACCACGATGTGGTCGTGGGTTTGAGCAAAGAACTCAAACCCATGGACATTCGCGGTCGTGGGCCCAGCTTGGGCCTCTTCCCTTGGCCTTTGTAAGTGTAAAAGGACAATTTGTTTATGTGTATATATATATATATATTTGGGTTAGGCAGACGGAGGCCCCACCCTAGCCAAGCTAGGGTCGGATAGGGTGGGTGGGAGGGTGGGCGGGGTGGTGGGCAACAAAGCCTTGCCACCCATCCCTAATGGAGAAGATTCACTTTAATCTCTCAATTATGTTTCAATCAGTTTTACACGTAAGAATTATTTTCATTCCCCACTTTAATGCATAAAGAGAAATGATATTTACAATTTTATGCAAGTCTCTTAAAAAATGTGAATAAATTTAGAAAGTATATGAAAAAATTATTTTTTTTATTGTGAATTCTAATTTTTTTTTAAATGAAGTATGTGGGACTTGCATAAAATTGGTAAACCCAATTCCTTTATTAAGTTCTAAAGCAAACTATAAGAACTCATTCATCCAATGACTACGTGTTAGGCTGATTCAATTGGTCGTGAAACAAGGACTTGGATCAAGCATTGTCTACGCACCGCGCGTTGTAGAACATAAGCCCAATAAACCTCCAGTGAACCCAAAACCCAAGTAGAAAAACTTGGGTTTCCTGACACAAAAACAAAAGGACCTTGCATATTAATCTTGAATGAAGCAGTTGGAAAGAAAGATTCCTACGTACAATTCTTAATCAGTTCTTCTACGGGCAGGTAAATTGGCGCAGGTGTTGCGGAGGTCTCATTGCCACGTCAACTATAATTAAAGAAATAAAAAACGAAATAAAAAAAGAAAAGAAAAAAAGTGATAGCCATTTGTCGTCGTCATCGTTCCTTCCATTCATTGATTCACATTGTCTCCCCCATTTTCGAAACAGTGAGCTTTCTTTTTGCAATCCATTTCCAAAACAGTGAACACTTCACCTCTTCCACCAAAATCTGAATTCGGTCATGAAACAACTAGAGGGAAATTCGGAGCTTGACGAAAGCCTAGGCTTTGAACAATGAGAAGCTTGCAGCTTCTAGTGCTCAGACCTTGTTAGAGGAGAAAATAAACTTTTAATGAATTGGGAAATTCCGGGGATGAAAAAGGGAAGAGCAAGAAGGCGATGGAAAGCTTGGCTTCAGCCTTGCACGAGGTCTCTATTATGCAATCAAGGTGAGCCTGAAAATTATGAGACCCAGATGGAAGATTTGAAGTTGGCCTTGAAAGCAATGAGTGAGAAGCATGAAAGCATGCTTGATGATGCAAAACATGAGATTCATGTCCTTACAGATACAATTCAACAATCCATGAACGAATTGGAAAACACCAATACAAGTATGAAAGCAGTTAGAAGAAGAGAACAAAACGGAATCAAATCTAGAGAGAGAGTATCTTGGGTTTCTGGGTTCAAAAACCCATCTTGGTCTTGGCTGCGTTTCGAAGATGGAGGACAGTGAGAATGGAGGAGGGAGATGATGCGGAGGTTAGGATTCAGAAACCCATATCGAGTTTGAGGAAGCTTCGGAAATGGAGGAAGAGAAATGAAGGAGAATGGAGTAGGGAGATGGAGGGAGGAATCCGAATGTCTCGTTTGTGCAAAACGCACCGTATCAATTTCTACTTATACCATTCGTGCACAATTCCTGCGCCAAGTTCTCTGCATTTATCATTTTTCATTCTTAATTTCTTACTTTTAGCCACTCTCGTTGAAATAGCCAAAAGACAAACTCACATTTTGGTTAATATCAGATGAGTTTACTTTTTACCTAATTCCATTTAAATACAATCTCAGTTCTCACATTCTATATTATTCATTTATTTTCTATATATATAATAATAAAATATTATTAATTTAATTTTTTAAATAATTTTTTTAGTTAATTTTTTGTCACATGTTACAGTTCTACAGATTATATATTAATTAATAATCATAATTAAACTTGCCTAGAAACGGAAATCAAAGAGAGAAGGAAAAGGAAACTTGCCTGGAAATGGAAAACGGAGAGAAATGTTATGGGGAAATTGAGAGATCAACAACCACCAAGAACTCAAGGGGAAAACATGAAATCGAGGGAAAAAGACCGAAGAGAGAGTCTTCTGGAGAAAGAAAATATTTAAAAAAAAAAAAAAGACTTTGATCGAGTTACAGTTCATTCCAATTCAATTTTCAAAAAACATGCCGTCATTGGATATTTCAAACACTTGCTGTATGTCGATTCATGAGTGGGCGAAGCTACAAGAAAAAAAGTTGGCAACTGGGAAAAAAAAAAATGTATTTGGAAACAACGCTTCATCATGTAGTACACTACACATTGCCTTATAACTTCAATCACTTTTCCTTCACAAATAAGAAAATTTTCCTTGGCCATTTTTGCAAGTTTTACCTTGAAAAGTTTCATTCCCCACAGCCTTTTGCTCGTGCTAGCTAATTTCCTAACCTGAATAATGGGCTCGTTTGCAACATTTGCTGTTAAATAAACCATTTAACAAAGGCAGGGGTTATGTAGATACTTAGAAGTTTATGAGATAGTATAAAGTATGGGTGATACCCGTAACCACCGGCAGGACATGCCCTTGTCCTGCCAAACATTGCCACCGCCCACCATGAGAAGGTGCCCTATCCGATTGCTAGGGGCGGATTGACCTCCACTATCGTCTGCTCCACCTTGCCTGCCTTCCACCCATAGTGAAATATAATCGAAAAAAGCCAAAAAAATCCAAAAAAAAAAAAAAAAATCTAAAACAATCTAAAAAGAAAAATAAACCAATAGATTGGTTTCTAAAACTTAAAAATCTATCATCCAACAACAAATCCAATAAATTACAAAGTACAAACAATTAAATACACGGCGTAAAGATCATGGCCACGGTAAGACCACATCATAGCCGTGGGTTTGACCAAAGCACTCAAACCCAGGCCATTCATGGTCGTGGTTCCACGGCCACATTTCAAAAAGAAAAAGCAAGAAGAAAAACTTAAAATTGGAGGAGTATTCGAGAATGAGAAGAAGAGGAGAGGAGAGAACGGAAAAGGGAGACAAAGAAGAGAGGAGAGGAGAACAACGGAGAGGAAGAGAAAGAAGAGAGGATAGATGAATTAGAATTCAGAGTTTTGCTTTATATACATTCATTCATAAGTGTAAAACGACGTCAATTCGAGGTTTGTTTATATATATATATATACGTACGTATGTATGTATAGATACATATATATATATATTTGGGCTAAACAGACTGGGTAAACTCGAGCGGGCCTAGGCCCAGCTAGGCCCCTTCCCTTGGCCTTCGTAAGTGCACAACGATGGTTTGTTTATATAAATATATATATATTTATATATATACATTTGGGTCAGGCAGATGGGCCCCGCTCTAGCCAAGCTGGGACTGGATACAGTGGGCAGGGTGGTGGGCAATGGGCAGTTATGTTTCAATCATTTTTACACGGAAGAATGTTTTCATTCCCCACTTTAATGCACAAAGAAAAATAAAATTTGTAATTTTATGCAAGCCCCTTGAAAAATGTGAAAAATTTAGAAGAGTAAAACTAAATACAATCGTGAAATGCGTAAACTCCACATAATCTTTTTGAAAAAAAAGTAGGATCTACTAAAAAAAATAGTTTTTTTATATGGATCCCATGTTTTATTCACTTTTTTCAAATGATTATGTTGTAGTTATACAATTTATGATTACAAATATCTTTTCTCAATTTAGAATGCATATGAAAAAGTTTTTTTTTAATAGTGGATTCTAATTTTTTTCAAATGAAGTGTGTGAAATTTGCATACTCTAAATCTCTCTCTCTCTATATATATATATATAACATTACTCATTCACAAATAATTACTTATTGACCCGAAATAATAAGATTATTTAGTGGTGAACCCAATTCCTTTATTAAGTTCCAAAGCAAACTATAACTAGAACTCATTCATCCAATGACTACGTGTTCGGCTGACTCAATTGCTCGGGAAACAAGGACTTGGGCCAAGCATTGTCTACACACCGTTGTAGAACATAAGCCCAATAAACCTCCAGTGAACCCAAAACCCAAGTAGAGAAACTTGGGTTTCCTGACACAAAAACAAAAGAACCTTCGACAGCAGTTGGAAAGAAAGATTCCTACATTTCTTACTTCTAACCACTCCCGTTGAAATAGCCAAAAGACTTAACTCACATTTTGGTACATTTAAATTCAATATCAATCTCGATATTAGATTATTTATTTACTTGCTATGTATATAATAATAAAATATTATTAATTTTATTTTTTTATTTAATTTTTTTGGTTATATTTTACAATTCTACCAATTATATGATAATTAAACTTGCCTAGAAACGAAAAACAAAGAGAAAAGGAAAAGGAAAAGGAAACTTGGCCGGAAATGGAAAACGGCCGGACAGAAATGTTATGGGGAAATTGAGAGAACAGACACCAAGAAATCAAGGGAAAAAACAAGAAATCGAGAGACAAAGACTGAAGAGATCATAGTGTTCTGGGGGAAGAAAATATTAAAAAACAAGGCTTTGATCGAGCTACAGTTCTCTGCTAACTTGCCTAATCCAAAGTGGTATATTTTTATGTTTTATTAGTCATGATTTGTGTCAATTTATTTGCATTTACCTATTCCGTTAAGAATGCTCTTAGAATTTAAATCGAAGAAATATACATACATATATAAGAGGTGAATCTCACATTATTTAATACAATCCATAATTATTATATATTGTCTTTATTTGTCTGAAATATAGACCCCAGATTTTCCTAGAAATTCTAATGATTCATATCCTGAGGATACAGTGGACAGTGGACATTGAGGGAGTTCCACCAGAACAAACCTCGGCGCTACCTCACAGACTCCATCAGTTTCCAACGCAGTCTCTGCATCCGAATCTCCACCAGCAGAGATGAAGGTTGTCGCTGCGTACTTCTCGGCCGTGTTGGGAGGCAACACCACCCCTTCCACTGATGATTTGAAGCATATCCTCGGATCAGTTGGAGCTGACGCCGATGACGATAAGATTGAGTTGCTCTTGTCTGAAGTCAAGGGAAAAGATATCACAGAACTGATTGCAGCTGGAAGGGAGAAGCTGGCATCAGTCCCATCTGGTGGTGGTGGTATTGCTAGCTGTTGCTGCACCTGCTGGCGGTGCTCCTGCTGCTGCTGCAGCTGAGCCAAAGAAATAGGAGAAAGTGGAAGAGAGGAGTCTGACGATGATATGGGTTTTAGCCTCTTTGACTAAGAGATTGAAGCTTGGTGGTTTGTTTGCATTAAGACTCTTATCTTCGGCTCGAGTTTTTAGTAGATTTTTAAAGTTTTTGGGCCTGTAGTTGGATGTGGTTTTAGCTATAATTGCCAAAATTTTGGATTTCCGTCAAGACATTTGAGTTGAAACTATTAAGTTTTGCATTTCAGTTAATTTGAACGTTGAATTCAATTACAAAAAAAGAAAAGAAAACGACAGTGGACATTGAGGGTGGCATGCCACTAACTACTGCCTTTTAAGGGAATGACAGACAGCAAAACCTTAATCTCTAGGATCCTTGATATAGTACCCGGTCAAACATGACTGCTTAATCCTAGCACGAACCATATCTAGGGTGCCAAATAATTAACTGCATACCTGTACTTTAAACGACTCGAAACTTACAATGGAGAACACAACTTAAACTTACAAACAACGTACGGTACGACACATACAAGACTAACATGACTTAACATGATAAAAACATAGACAAGCAAATTATATAGATTTCTGAAACTTAAGAGGCCGGAGGGTCGGAACGAAAGAGTCTAGAAATCTCAGCCCATATTTTCTTTATCACAGATCCTCTCTTGGCCGGCTGCATTGTTCTCTCCCTGCTCGGAATCGCACCCAGGCCGCCAGCTCCGTCGTCATTGCCAGAAGCTTCCGCAGTTTTAACAGCCTTATTAAGACACCCTTGTTTGGCTTCACTCATTCCTGCAGGCTGCATATTCTTTCACTTCACTCGCAGCAAAACTATATCAAACTGGAGGTGGTGGAAAGGCAACTAGAAAATTATGTAGGGTGAAATTGAAGGGTCATGCTTTAAGTAGTTAAAGGGACAATAGAAAAGGTTGACGGTAAAGACAAAAGGAAAATGTTTTGGACCTTGTGTCCCGCCTCTGGCCCAGCTGCTGCTACGTAAGATTTGGGGTATCACATTAGAGGAAAAAAGTTACCCAATTCTAGAATCTTATTCAGTTTTAATGGGTTTGATCTTCCACGTATATTACATGCTATGAATCTATGATCCGATGCTAAATCATAGATCCAAAAAGAAACATAATTATCATTATGTTGAATCTTGGAAGCTTATGTTTTGGGAAACTTTCATACAGCAAAAAGTCTGTTTTAACTGGGATAGGCAATAACTGAGCTTGTAGCTGGCTGAAGAATATATATTTCAAACCTTTTTTGTCTTGTTTTGTCTTGGGATTCTCTTTATTTAATGTGTGAAAATCTTGATCAGCAACATTTTAGAAAGCTAGACAAGTACAGCATATATACAACCCCCGAAAAGCGAGACAAGCAGATCATAAAGGTAGAAAAATGCAGATTCATAGGAAATCTACTGATCAGGAGGTTCGCCTAACGTATCACTTGTAGTCAACCTGGCCAACTCATATTACACGGGCATAACTGTATTTTAATATAAACGCATCGAACTGAAAAAGAAAAGTACATAACAAAGAACAAAAGAGCAAATTGGAATAGCGTATATATATATATATGGCAACTTCCAATAGATGATCAAGTCGAGTATCGTCTCATGATCTATTCAAAGGGAATGGCACCGACTTCACCACACGAATTAAAGCCGCCCCCACAACCTCAACATGAATCATGAACAATATTATATTATCACCGCCTAAGATGGTGGATGACTACTTTCAGTTTATTCTTCCTTAGAAATTTGTCTTCTGACATCTCCAATCATATCATTGTCAAGAAGACCTCTAATTGGAAGGAACAATCCCACTGGTCCAACATGTCCCCCATTTGTCTTTCCTTAATATAAACACGTTTATCCATGCAGAAATTACAGGCCAAATCATGCCAGATTTTGGCCCGCCATCATGGCTCGGATCAATTAACTTTTTACCAAAATCAAATCAAGATCAATTATATGCACTTGACAGATTTCATTAAACGAGAAGAGGTCAGGGACAATTTGCAGATGATCTACTATGTCAAATAAAATCCATGGGATTAATTAATTATTATGTATAATAATTCAATGATCTTTTTTATACTTGAAATCACCTAGCTAACAAACATGGTTGAAAAATAGTTGCTCAACAATTGCAATTGGCAAGCTATGTAATTAAGAAGCCATCAATGCCCATTAATGTAATATATGGGTTATTTTCTATAAATCACTAACAAGGCTTTAATGACTGAAAACTTAATGAAAATGAAGTGTGAACATATATCACCATAAGATTTTCATATCATCTTTCATCGGAGTACACGCGGAGGATCAACATATATATTAATTATAAGATTCGCAAGCTGGGAATATTGTCGGACCCAAAAACAAAGGAAGGAGCATGCAAGCTACTTTTGGAGCACCATGTTTTTGTTTGACATGAATTACACATGTTGAACAAATGCCCGCTTCCATCTTTGAGGGAATGCCAAAAATAAAAAGTAAAAATTAAACTTGAAAAATTAAGTAGCCATCAATGCCCAATGTAATATACGGGTTATTTTCTATAAATCACTAACACACATTGACTGAAAACTTGGTGAAAACGAAGTGTGAACATATATCACCATAAGATTTTCAAATCATCTTCCTTCGGAGTCCACGCGGAGGATCAACGTACATATAATTATAAGATTCGCAAGGGAATACTGTCGGACCCAAAAACAAAGGAAGGAGCTTGCAAGCTACTTTTGGAGCACCACATTAATTTTGTTTGACTTGAATTACGTACACATGTTGAACAAATGCCCGCTTCCATCTTTGAGGTTTTTTTGTCTCCTAGGATGGATACGTACGCTACTAGCTCAGGGTAAATTCAGACTTGTTTTTTTAACTTAGCTAGGGATCTAAAAGAAAATGCCAAAACTAAAAAGTAAAAATCAAACTTGAAAATTATTGTCTCTTTACTTTTTGGACAGGGCTGTACAAAAAACTGAAAAACCGACCTAGACCGACTCAGACCAGCCGCCGGAGTTCAGAACCAGTGGAGAACCGGTCGGCATGCGGCAGAAAATAGAGAAAACCGATATCGACCAGTTCGGCATCAGTTCGAACCTGGTTCAAACCGCTGAACTAGCCGACTAAATAAACTATTTTCTTTTTTTATATACTCTGTACTCAAAACGACGCCGTTCTACTTAAGTTTAAGTAGAACGACGCCGTTTTAAACCTTAGTTGTGTTTTAAACACAACTTAAACAACGCGAACCAAACGGTGTCGTTTAATTTATAATGATTGAAAAAAAAATTGAGTAGAATGACACCATTTGGTTTAAACCAAACGGCGTCATTTCGAAATAACTTCATTTTCTTCCTCAAGTCTTCTTCCTCGCGTTCTTCCCAGTTCTCTCATCCTCTCTCTCTCTCTCCTCTGCAACACTTTCTCTCTCTACTATCTCAGAGGAAGATCGGTCTGAGAACCGACCGTGAACCGCCAGAGAAATTAAGCAACGGTTTCGGCCGGTGTTTCTCCTCCCCGTCGACCGGTTTCAACCGATTTTCTCCTCCAAAAATTCACTTTTGGTCGGCGTCAGTTTTGCCCAAAAACCGAACCAAAGGGGTCGGTTTTCACCTCTATTTTTTGAGGTAACAAGTATGCATAGAGATTTGCTTTTTTAAGAAGCTAATGTTAACTTGTCTTGGTTTTTTGCTCTCTTTTCGCTTTTATTTACACATGCATAAGAGATCGAGAGGATCTGTAACGCTTCAATAGAAGATCCAAACCACATGATCTATACTTCAAAAGGACCAGTCAATGATACAATTAGAGCCCTATTGAAATCTTATAAAGAGCAAGAGCGTCTGATCCTTCCCAAGTAATGTGGGATCTCATATACCACCTACTATTATCCTTATCATATGGGAGTATCACAATCTAACTCCCATAAATTCCCGACGTCCTCGTCGGGCCAATCCATTGTAGGCGGCACAGCTCAAGTCCCACATTTCTGGTTGAGATAAGCTCTAATACCATTTGTAACGCCCTAATGGAATACCTAAACCACATGACCTACACTCCTAAAGGACTACACAATGATACAATTGGAACCCCATTGAAACCTTATAAAAAGTAAGAACTTCTCATTCCTAAGCAAGTGGGATCTCATACACCGCCTACCCTTATCCTTATTATATATATGGGGTATCATAGGATCAGGTTAGTCATTAAAACTAAATATATGTGTATTAGTTTTGTGACACATAATTAGCTGGTGTGTAAGCACATCATTGTAGGACCCATATAATTTAAAGAAAAAAAAAAACACCAATCATTTTTTAGCATAGTTGATGTAGTGTGTTGGGTCTTATAAAATAAGATTTCTAAATAGATTTATTTTCGTATTTGTATTTATTATTTAATTTACCCATTTATGAATAGATACAATAACTGGTAATTAGTAAATTAAGGAATGTGGTTATATTAACGCAGAACAGAACATATATAACATTAAAATGCCAATTTTATGCAACACAAGATTGAAAGGATTTTCCTATGATAAACGGTCTCGATCGAGAAACTACAACAAACACTAAAATCAAAGTACCACTCATGTCTAAGGACTAGGAATATATAACTTCATCTGCCACCATAAGAAAAATGACAAATAAAGAATGAAGATAAAGGCCTTGAGCCCTTAATTTACACATACACAAGGGCAGGTAATAATAGCATGATCATGCATTGCCATGCATGCTAGGATGGGTATGGAAATATGTTGTTGTCCTCCTTGACATTTGCTGAATTGTTTGGTGGAACAGTCTCTGAGCTGATGTTAGGGTTTGTAGACGAGGAAGAGGAAGCACCACCACGAGAACATGAGAGAAGAGTGGCAACAGATTGGACAATGGATTCATACATAAGCGTTTTCACCAGCCTCCTCTTTGCTGGAATTACACTTCCTGTCTTTGGTTGGAACCGATGTTGTTGTTTCACTGTCTTGTCCCTGACTGCAGCTTCCTTATCATCCCCCGAGTTCACCCTCTCCAACATCTCTGGCGCCATTGCTTTCGCCTTCATTTCCCCACTTTGCAGGTTGATCTCTTTCACCATCCCTGCAGATGAGATCCTCTCCTGGCTTTTCTCAAGAAGATCAATCTTAGAGAGTTGCGTAATCCTCTCAGTCTCTCTCGCAAGTGTAATGCTAGCTTTTATGTTCTAGTTGTAAGAAAATGAAAAATGGAGATGTTATAAGGATAAAGCTGGGAGTAATATTAGTAATACGCGTGGGATGGTTGGGACTCGCAGAGCAGACAAGATGAAGAATTTGGCGCGAGTGGATTAGGCATTGGTGGGCCAAAGGTAACTCCTTTCTGTTCTTGGAAATCTTTATAGCTTTAGTTATTATAAAGAAATTTTAAATCGACATAATTTGACGTGTTAGATTATAAAATTATTTTTATTATAAAATTGATGTAACTTATCACAACAAATCAGATTGAGTTTATTTTTTTAAAATCTTTTTTATTGCACTCTTCTTCGAATATTATTTCTCTGTTGGCCAAGTATATAATGTACCAACAAACCCATTCCAAGAGGCATGGGAAACAAATCTAGTGGATAATATTTGCAGCTTGACTTTTTAACTTTGGTATGTAGTGTAGACTAAAATGATATATAACTAGAATTTTTCAATTTAATTTAGTCAAGTAATTGAAGAGATCAACATGATATCATTTATGGGGCCGGGAAAAGATCGATATTTACTTGACTTAAACATCGGAGCTATCATGATCGACTCTCGAACATAGCCAGCAAGCTTTTTATTTATGCTTACCTTTTGATCTGTAATTAATTTAATCTAATGGTACTTTACAATCTATTACATGGCACTTGAACTGATCTCTTTATAACCTTCAATAAGCTGGTTTATCTAATGATCAAAGGGGAGTACCTCTAGTAAACGATACCTTTTAAATTCTACACTCAAAGATATATAATATATTGCTCCTCTCTTTTCAACAGCTTATTGATCATGATGATCATATTGCTATATATTATTAATTAGGAGCAATTTATAATGGCAATCACAAATTTCATGAATATTGTAGCAATATTATTGTAAACATTATTTAATATCGTAACATTTTAATTAAGTCCTTTTGGAAATATGAAGCAAAGCAACATTATATATAATAATAATCCATAAATATTGCCACTATTTGAAGGGGGGCCTCATGACTGATCATGTGGGACCCTGAACAATGAATTACCTTCTTACTTTTGAAGCCCTCCAACTGGAAAGACAAAATATTCAAACCAAGAGATATTCCACTGGAGATTACATCAAAAGATCTTCCAAAAACTAAAGATCAGATAGATCCACATGGGATCATATACAGTTTGAAGACAGAATTTTGTAGAAAGGAGTATCTATCAGTGACAGATTGCGGATCATCATCTTGATGGATTTTTGTTCTCGAAGGTGGATCATTTCTCACTCAACTCAATTATAATGATCTTTTCTTACCATCTTATTCGTTTCACACATATGATCATTTCTTGGCTTTTTTTTAGTCTGGTTTGGATAGTGAGATGAGATGAGATGGTTTTAAATGAAAATCGAAAGTTGATTAAAATATTGTTAGAATATTATTTTTTAATATTATTATTGTTTTGGGATTTGAAAAAGTTGAATTGTTTATTATATTTTATATGAAAATTTGAAAAAGTTGTAATGATAAGATGAAATGAAACCGTTTCTGTATTCAAATTGGGCCTAAAGTTTAATTTTTCCTTTTTTAAGGGGTGCTAATTCACGTAAGATTATTTGGATTCTTCTTAGGTGTAGTTTAGATAGTGAGATTAAATGAAATGGTTTTATATGAAAGACGTTGAAAGTTGAATAAAATATTTTTAGAATATTATTTTTTAATATTATTATTATTTTAGGATTTGAAAAAGTTGAATTATTTATTATATTTTGTGTGAGAATTTAAAAAAATTGTAATGATGATATGAGATGAAACGAAACACTTGTACTATTCAAACGTGGGTATTTAAAATAAATCGAATATTTTATAAATTTAAAAATAATCAAATTTATGCAAAAACTGGAAAAATAAATTAAATATATAGGGATGGAGGCAACACGATCCGGAGTTGGTTTTGTATCACCCTGGTCCAACACCAAGGTCAAGCCAAGCAGCATTCTATAAATAATTTCTAGAAGGTTAATATTTATAAGAAACCATTTGAAACTTATCAAGAAATTTTCAATAGGCGAAGGGCCCAGATTTTATTACGGTGGAATATAGATTGTTATTAAGTTTGATAATGAGAATTAAGTCATTAGTAATTATGGGCTAAGTTGGCCCCCTAATTTTGGGCCCAGGATTTTGTTTTTGTTGAAGCCGAAACTACTAATTGGACGTATTGAACCCATTTTAGAATTTGAGTTCAGCCATTTCGAATTGTTAAGTGACCTAGCCACATAAGTGGGCCTGGCATATATATATATATATGTGTGTAGGGACGACTTAACTGAAATGTTTTGGGCCTTGTGTGTAGGGACGACTTTTTGCAATGCGCACAGTGCTGCTCTGGCCCAGCTGCTGCTACGTAAGATTTGGAGTATCACATTAGGAAAAAAGCTACCCAATTCTTGAATATTCTTTTTTTTTTTTTTTTTTTCTTTAAGGGAATTCTTGAATATTCTTATTCAGTTTTAATGGGTTTCTTCCACTTATATTATGCTATGCATCTATGATCCGATGCTAAATCATTGATCCAGAATCTTGGAAGCTTATATTTTGGGAAACTTTCATACAGCAAAAAGTCTGTTTTTACTGGGATAGGCAATATCTGAGCTTGTCGATCGCTAGCTAAAGAATATATATTTCAAACCTTTTGTCTTGGGATTCTCTCTATTTAATGTGTGAAAATCTTGATCACATTTTAGAAAGCTAGACAAGTACAGCATGCAAATAGGGAATCTACTGATCATGAGGCCCACTACAATAAAAACAGCTTTCTGCAATTAAGTTATCGCAACTAAAAGATTATTCGCAATTAAAATTGGTTACGAATAGTCTTTTAGTTGCGATAAATTGATTTTGATTGCGAATAATTTTTTAGTTGCGATAAATTAGTTAAAAAAAACCCTTTTTATTGTAGCTTGGTTCGCCAAACGTATCACTTGTAAAATAAAAGTACATAACAAAGAACAAAAGAGCAAATACTTTTTCTAATTATATGAAAACTTGCAATAGATGATGAAGTCGAGTATCGTCTCATCTTTTCAAAGGGAATTGCACCAACTTCACCACATGAAATAAAGCCGCCCCCACAATTTCAACATGAACGAACAATATTATATATCACCGCCTTCTAAGAAGGTCATGTACGACTACTTTCAGTTTATTCTTCCTTAGAAATTAATTTGTCTTGTGACATCTCCAATCATATCATTGTCAAGAAGACTGGCCTCTTGGTAGGAACAATCCCACTTGGGTCCAACATGTCCCCCATTTAAAGTCTTTCCTTTATATAAACAAGTTTATTGTAGAAATTACAGCTCAAATCATGCAAGATTATGGCCCGCCATCATGACTGATATCGGATCAATTAACTTTTTACCAAAATCAAATCAAGATATATTGATGATATGCACTTGACAGATTTCATTAAACGAGAAGATAGGGAAGGGGAAGGGGGGAGGAACATTTTGCAGATGATCTACCATGTCAAGTAAAATCCATGGGATTAATTAATTATGTATAATAATTAAATGATCTTTTCTATACTTGAAATCACCTAGCTAATTCTTATATGTAGTATTATTCTTAGCATAAAAATTAAAAGATTTGTCTGTTATTAATTGCATGCTCGATCTCATGCATATAATGTACTACTACTGCTAATTGACATGGTACATATTTGGAATAACATTTTCAAACAGTAATCATTGTCAATTCACTTAAACCCAGTCGATATTAGGGAAGAAAAATATTAAGGCCCCAATGATATTGTTTTAGATGAAAGTTGAATAAAATATTGTTAAAATATTATTTTTTAATATTCTTATTAATTGTTTTGAGATTTGAAAAGGTTGAATTGTTTATTATATTTTATATAAAAATTAAAAAAAAAATTGTAATACTGAGTTGAGATAAGATGAAATGAAATCGTTTTTATATCCAAACAGGATATAAATCTTTTACAACATCCATAATTATATCTCAAAAACCAGTTTTTAAAGCGGTTGCGTGAGCAATAGTGTGCACACAACCCAACAAACATGGTTGAAAAATAGTTGCTCAACAATTGGCAAGCTATGCAATTAAGAAGCCAACAATTGGCAAGCAGTTTTGGCTGGTGATGTTGAGTGGGGTACGTCAGGGCAGGTGCAAGTGTTTCAAAGTGAGGATATGGAATTGTCAGAGTCATGTACGAAGGATCTGCATGAAGGGTGTGCATCCAACCCTGAAGATGATGCTCTAAGGCTTTTGAGTAGTGCCAAGGACTATCTTTCAGAGGGAGAATTGTCAGGAAAAACGTATGGAGGTTGGAGTGGAAGACTCCTCAGAAGCTCTACTCGGGTTCCAAGCAGACTCTCTTGCCTAAATTTATGACGTGCAAACCTTTCTTTTGGAATATCCGTGGGATGCGATCGTCACGCGGATGAGGTAATGTAAATTAGTGAAGAAGTTACGTCTGAATTTTGTCATGTTAACAGAGCCGTTTGCTAGTGAGTTGAGGCTTGAAGCTTTGAAAAACTCTTTGAAGTTTGATAATTATTTTTCTAATCAACGTAGTGGAGGTAAATTATGGTTGCTTTGGGGGGAAGGATTGCAGGTATCGGTCATGAATGAAAGTGATCAACACATCACGATTTCTATTGTGTATGATTCTAGATTGCTGTTTGTATCTGTGGTTTATGCGAAATGCAACCATATGGATCGTCGGGAGTTGTGGAGATTACTGCAATAGGATATGCCGCAAGATGAGCCATGGTTATGTCTTGGAGATTTTAACATCATTCAAGAGGACGCGGAGCGATGTAGAGGTCGCCCTCGGCCAAGAGTTGCTATGGATGAGTTCAATGCTTTCATTGATTTGTGTGGGTTATCTGAGATGAAGTCGATTAGGAGCAAATTTACGTGGTGCAATGGCTAGCTGGGTTTGGCGCGAGTTTGGTCGAAGATGGATCGCTGTTTGTTAAACATGGCTACGGTCTCTTTATTACTGGACGCAGTTGTGTCTTTCTTAGCTCGCTCCACTTCAGACCGTGCTCCAATGTCTTTTGTGTTCTCGACTTCGGCCTCCAGCTATGGTCCCTCTTCGTTCAAATTTCAGTAGATGTGGGTCTCACATGAGGGCTTTAAGGAAGTAGTAAGAAAGGTATGGCGGGTGCAAATAGGGACTGCAGGATTGTTCGGTTTAGCAGGTAAATTGAAAAAATTAAAATCGGTACTCAAAGAGTGGAACATCCGAGTCTTTGGGCGCATGGAGGAAAAAATTTAATGTTTAGAGAGGCATATCGAAAGTCTAGAGTGCCAGCTACAAGCCTCTTTCTCTGAAGAGGTTGAGGCAGCTTTATTATTAGCAAAGGAGGAACTGGCAGTATGACTACAAAGAGAAGCAACTAGATTGTCTCAACAGGCAAAGCTGAGTTGGATGGAAAATGGGAGGCGTCGACACAATTCTTTAAATCATTCACTTTTGTGTCTAAGCAGTTTGTACAGGAGATGAGGCTGAGGGATGGTACTCATTTGGTTACGCCGAAAGACATTCATTTAGGAGCCGTGGACTATTTCAGTAATTTTCTTTATACAAGACCGAGTAGAGATCTCCTTGATTTGTCTTTGTATGTGGACAATATTGTGATGGAGAAGGAAAATTGTTCTCTCCTACAGCTCCATTCAATCCAAGAGGTTAAGAATGTCATGTTTTCTATTCTGGTTGATGGTAGTCTGGGTTCAGATGGCTTTGGATCTGGGTTCTATAGATCATGTTGGGATATTGTGAATAGGACGTGGTTGAGGCGGTTAGAGATTTTTTCTGTGGGGTCCCTTTCCCGCGATTTTACTCAGCCTCATATATTGCTTTAATTCCAAAAATGCAACAGCCAACTGGATTTGATAAATTCCGCCCAATAAGTTTATGCTCGATAATATATAAGGTTTTTTCTAAAATTCTGGTTTGCAGGTTATCACCTATTTTGAGCAGAATTGTCTCGCCAGAACAGGGGGCCTTTCTACCTAGTAGAAGAATTTATGAAAATATTGCTTTGGCTCAAGAAATGATACAGATGATTAATAGGAAGGCTCAAGGTGGTAATGTCTTCATTAAAGTGGACATAGTAAAGGCTTATGATAGTTTGGATTGGGATTTTCTATTGCACGTAATGGCTTCCTTTGGTTTCTCCCAACGGGTCATTGCGATAATTAAACAATGTATATCGACACCTTGGTTCTTAGTAGTTATGAATGGGACGGCGAATGGTTTCTTTCCAAGTGGACGTGGTTTATGCCAAGGGGATCCACTATCCCTATATTTATTTATCAAAATTTTGTCTAGATTATTGAAACACAATTTTGCTACTAGCAAAGTTGCTCCTTTTACTCATCCGCGTGGTACCCCTCTCATATCACATTTGTTGTATGCTGATGATGTGATAGTTTTTGCTCATAGTGGTCGGTCTTCTCTTCAAGCAATCAGAGATATTTTTTCACTCTATGAGACTTGGTCTGGTCAAATGGTGAGCAAAGAGAAATCGGCTATATTTTTCTCCAAATATACCTCTGTTGCTACAAGGCTTAACTCTTTGAGATTGATGTCCTTCACGAAAGGGTTGTTCCCGATGAAGTACCTAGGGGTTCCGCTCTCCACAGGTCGATTAAAGGCGCTGGATTTTGATGATCTGTTGGACTGCATTCGAGGAAAGTTGGGGGGTGGCAAACTAAGCTACTGTCCACTAGTGCTCGTCTGATTCTGCTGCGCCATGTTGTGGCTAGCATGCCCGTCCACTTACTTTCTATAATGCATGTGCCGAAGATAGTGCTTGGGACTTTAAATCGTCTTATGAGTGGCTTCTTTTGGGGATCATTGGATGGAAAACTAAAACGAAAATGGGTGGCATGGAATCAACTCTGCAGGCCAATTCAGGAGGGAGGGTTGGGTATACGAAAATTGGAGGAAGTCCAGTCCTCTTTGTTTATGAAATATGCTTGGAAATTGTTGACTCAATCCTCCTTATGGGCCAACTTCTTCAAAGCCAAGTATATAAAAGATAAACGTGTTTCACTAGTTGATCCTCGGAAAGGCTCTGTTTTTTGGCGTCATGTAGTGTCTATGATTCCGGATGTGTTAAAACATTCAACCTGGAGGTTACGGGAAGGGCAGGTATCTTTTTGGAGGGACCCATGGTTGAAGTAGGGTGCTTTGATGGAGTCCTGTATGATCACTGCTCAACCTAAGTTGCAGGTGAGGGAGTGCAAGCTTGAAGAGGGTTGGAACGTGGAGTTGATATTGGCTTTGGTGGGAGTGAATAAAACATGAGAAATCTTGGCCAGTCTTGGTGCGCATAAGGAAGGAATGGATATGCTCATCTGGAAGCCAAATCCGTGTGGGGTATTTATGTCCAGCTTGGCATGGGATTGTGTTGGAGTCCAAGCCCCGAAAAGTAGTTGGTCAAATTGGATATGGCACTCGGCTTTACCGAAAAAGTATTCAGTGAATTTGTGGAAGGCAATGCATTTTGCTCTTAGTGTTGATGCTCGCATGAGTTCGTTGGGGATCCCAACAGTTTCTAAATGTGAATGTTGTAGTCGAGGGAGATTAGAACACCAACCATGTTCTTGCTAAAGGTATGGTTGCTACTGAAATTTGGTGTCGAGCTTCATCCTACCTAGGCGTTTCGTATGATCCACACAGAACATGGAAATGAAAAATGGAGTGTTGGTTCAGAAGAGCTAGTCACTGCAAACAAAAAGGTAGTTTACTTGGCTTTGTTCCTATTATTTTAACCTGGCCACTATGGGTTTGGAGATGTAAGGCGCGTATGGAAGGTAGAGCAAACTCGATGGAGTCATTATGGTTGTCTATAAAGGCAGCCATTGCTTGGGTCGGCCTAAGGCTTAAAGCTGGTAAGAAACTTTCTATTGTGGATGAACAAGTTTTAAGGGCATTTTCTATACTGGTAAAAGAAAAAAATAATAATAATCGAGTTCGTCTTGTGAATTGGAAAAAACCCGAGAAGGGATGGTTTAAACTTAATGTAGATGGGAGTTGTTTGGGGAATCCTGGACATATGGGGGTTGGTGGTCTTATTCGGGATGATCAAGGAAGATTAAAATTGGCTTTTGCAAAACAATTGAATCATGGGACAAATAATATGGCTGAACTCTTAGCCCTCTATTATGGATTGAAGCAGTGTTTGCATTTGGGATTACAACAAATAGAAGTGGAACTTGACTCTCTCTTAATTGTAAATTGGCTGGAGAAGAAACGGTGTGGCATTTGGTATCTAGAGATTTTTGGGAGGAAACAATACAAATGCTTTCAAGCTTGCAGCGTAAGGTTAGGCATGTCTATTGAGAATACAACGTAGGCGCAGATTTTTTAGCCAGGTTGGTGTCTGAACATGAATCTGGGACATGAGTGATGTTTAGCGCTATTCCACATCGCCTAAAAGGAATTTTACAGATCGACAGGTTGGCGCTCCCTGCTCAGCATCATTAGTATGTTGGGATTTAGTGAGTGGTTGTCCAAGTTGGTGTTATGAACTCTGTTCCACTTTTGGGTTTTATTGGTTTGATTTTGATATTAATTTCAGTATTGATGTAACCACGATTTTTCTTCGCTACAAGTGAAGGTCTCTAATAAACTTGGAACGGGGCCACTACGTGTGAGGCTACCGGCTCTTTAAAAGAAAAAAAAAAAAGAAAAAGAAAAAAGAAAAAAGCCATCAATGCCCATTAATGTAATATATGGGTTATTTTCTATAAATCACTAACAAGCATTAATGACTGAAAACTTAATGAAAATGAAGTGTGAACATGATATATCACCATAAGATTTTCATATCATCTTTCATTGGCGTACTCGCGGAGGATCAACATATAATTATAAGATTCGCAAGATGGGAATATTGTCGGACCCAAAAACAAAGGAAGGAGTATGCAAGCTACTTTTGGAGCACCATGTTTTTGTTTGACATGAATTACACATGTTGAACAAATGCCCACTTCCATCTTTAAGATTTTTTTGTCTCCTAAGATGGTTACGGTCAGGGTACTAAATTCATACTTGTTTTTTAATTTTGGGATCTAAAAGAAAATGCCAAAAATAAAAAGTAAAAATGAAACTTGAAAAATTATTGTCTCTTTGCTTTTTGGAGTTAACAAGCATGCATGGAGATTTGCGTTTTGTCTTGGTTTTTCGCTCTCTTTCCGCTTTTATTTACACATGCATAAGAGATCGAGAGGATCGTAGGAGGCCCCATATAATTTAAAAAAAAAAAAAACAATAATTTTTTAGCATAGCTGATATGGAAAGCTAGCATCCACGCGTGGCATAGCTGATCGTACTTCAGCAGTGTGTATGGGTCTGTAAAAAATAAGATTTCTACATAGATTTCATATTTGTATTTATTATTTAATTTACCCATTTATGAATAGATACAATAATTGGTAATTAGTAAATTAAGGAATATGGTTATAAAGCAGAACAGAACATATATATAACATTAAAATGCCAATTTATGCAACACAAGACTGAAAGGAGTTTCCTGTGATAAACCTCGATCGAGAAACTACCACAAACACTAAAATCAAAGTACCACTCATGTCTAAGGACTAGGATTCTAGGAATATATAACATCATCGGCCACGACAAAGAAAAATGACAAATAAAGAACGAAGATAAAGGCCTTGAGCCCTTAATTTACACAGACAGTATAAGGGCAGGCAATATATGGCATGATCATGCTAGGATGGGTATGGAAATATGTTGTTGTCCTTCCTGACATTTGCTGAATTGTTTGGTGGAACAGTCTTTGAGCTGATGTTAGGGTTTATAGACGAGGAAGAGGAAGCACCACCACGAGAACATGAGAGAAGAGTGGCAACAGATTGGACAATGGATTCATACATCAGCGTTTTCACCAGCCTCCTCTTTGCTGGAATTACACTTCCTGTCTTTGGTTGGAACCGATGTTGCTGTGTCACTGTCTTGTCCCTGACTGCAGCTTCCTTATCATCGCCTGAGTTCACCCTCTCCAACATCTCTGGCGCCATTGCTTTCGCCTTCATGTCCCCACTTTGCAGGTTGATCTCTTTAGATGAGATCCTCTCCTGGCTTTTCTCAAGAAGATCAATCTTAGAGAGTTGCGTAATCCTCTCGGTCTCTCTCGCAAGTGTAATGCTCTTATGTTCTCGTTGTAAGAAAATGCTTCGAGATGTTATAAGGATAAAGCTGGGAGTAATTCTAGTAATACGAGTGGGATGCAGGTTGGGACTCGCAGAGCAGACAAGATGAAGAATTTGATGTGGATTAGGCAATGGTACGTGGGCCAAAGGTAACTCCTTTCTCTCGTGGAAATCTTTATAGTTTTAAAATTTTACAAAAATAAATTTATAAATCAAAGTGATTTGATGTGGTACATCAGATTGTAAAATTATTTTTATTATAAAATAAATGTAACATATCACACGAAATCAGATAAATTTATAAATTTATTTTTTTTAAATCTTTTCGTAAATATAGCACTCTTCTTCCAATATTATTTCTCTGTTTGCCAAGTATATAATCTACCAACGCGCAAATCTCACTACAAGAAAAATGAACTTTCGTAGTTATTTATTTGCGATGAAAAGATTATCTATGATCAATTTTAGTTATAAATAGTCATTTTATTAGAATTAACTAACTACAAATAAATATATCTATTTCAAAGGCATGGGAGACGAATCTAGTGGATGATATTTTCAGCTTGACTTTTTAACTTTATAATTCGGATGTTTTCAAGACATGAGTTGGCAATACATAAATTTAAGTGCAACGACAGGGACACATTTCTTTTTGTTAAATAATGATACTCCCACGATTCTATTTTACCAAAATATCCTCTATTAATTTATAGATAGACGTTATAAAATATAAAGAGTTGTGAAATGTTCTTGAGTAGCTAGCATGTTGTTCACTCATTGTTGAGCTGAGGACACGTGTCCAAATTTTATCAAAGACGGCTAGTCCAATTGAATCCGATCATGAGTTAACTCAGGCAACATAGGCACCCCCACAGAATGGGGGATATCACATTAATCCTATATTAATATATACTCCTTTTAATATATATATATATATATATATTGAATTTGGAAATATGAAGGAAATTAGCAACATTATATATTATAATAATCCATAAATATTGCCACATTATATGACGGATCAATGTGGGACCCTGACCAATGAACCTTCTTACTTGACTTACTTTTGAAGCCCTCCAACTGGAAAGACAAAAACTTCAAACCAAGAGATCCACTGGAGATTACATCAAAAAGATCTTCCAAAAACTAATTAAAGATCAGATCCACATGGGATCATATAAAGTTTGAAGACAGAATTTTGTAGAAAAGCTAGGGTATCTGTCAGTGACAGATTGCGGATCATCATCTTGATGGATTTTTGTTCTCTAAGGTGGAATATCATCATTTCTCCCTCAATTCAATTATAACCATCATCATCTGTTACCATCTTATTCGTTTCACACCTTTACCATCTTATTTGAACTTGACTAAGGTCTCTTCGGATAGTATGAGATGAAATGATTTTAGATAAAAATTAAATAAAATATTATTAGAATATTATTTTTTTAATATTTTTATTATTTTAAAATTTAAAAAAATTAAATTGTTGATTATATTTTGTATGAGAATTTAAAAAAATTGTAATGATTAGATAAGATGAAATAAAACACTTTAAGTATCCAAATGGGCCATTAAATTTGGATCACTAGAGTACTTAATTCGTGTTAAGTCAATTAGCTTCTTTAATTTTATCAGTTTTCAAATTTATCACACATCAATGCATGCATTATTAATATTAATTATGTAATTGAGAATATTATAATGATCCAAAATGGTTTAAATTTTAAGAATTCAATTATAAATTAATTGGGTATTCAAATATTTTAACAAAAAAATAGTCATTTTTATAAAAAAAATAATAGCTAGTCATAAAATTGTCTTTGTAGTGCAGTCCTCGCTTCTTGCTTCAAGCCAAAACACGTGGACCAACCCAACTTATAGAAAACATTTTTTGGATTTTCTCATTGAAAAAGTGGACCCTATATGAATAAAAATCCATTTTTTCATAATGGTTCCCGTTATTTTTTAAATTATTTACATGAAACTTTAATATCTTAAATTTATATCAACATTAATTTTTTTTTAATTATGTACTAATTGATTTGCTACGTTTATAAATATTATAAAAAAAATAATATTTACAGTTATAGAATATATAAGCACTATATATTTCTTTTAAATAAAATAAACATATATAAAATTCACGTAAAAGAATTAATTTTTTAATAATTAATATTTTTTTTAAATAAATATACAGCACAATCCATAATCTATAACGGTATATATCCTTCTGAATGGACACTAAATACTTGTTTTTTGGGCAGAAACGATGATCCGGTCGTCTGAACCAAGCCCAAACCCATGGGGCCGAGCTTGGACTTATATTTTGTGCGGGCTATCTATCTATCTATCTAAGGCTTGCTTGGTAAGGCTTATGAAACCACTCCTGCTTCACTGTATCTTAGGCCGGTTAGGGTGATGATTGCTGTTAATGGTCGTCGTTTCTAACTGGGTTTCATTTTCGTTTTGCTTTTGTCCCTTTTTGCAGTCTTTTCTTTGGTGTGTAAATTCTTGTATGCTGACAAACATAACTTAATTTATAGAACTGCGGGCGCTGATAATCGAAACATGTACCGATCGCCCTGACAGTTCGGTTTCTCAGCCTCTGCCGGAGAAGAGTGTATGAGCCATGAACCCGATAGTTAAGAGTTGCTATATTTCGAGAATATTTTAGATGATAATTGAGTGGAGCCCCAAGGGGCAAGGAATACTTACAACCACCATCTCTGAAGCTAATTCACTGTATATCAGATCTGCCCAATTTGTCAAATTGATGTGAAAATCCAGTAATTTCATTTTCGCAGCATAAATAAGTTGCATCATAAAGACAAACCCAGAAAGCCTTTTCCTTTTTTCCAGCTTAAAGCTTAAAGAGCCAATAACAGTGTCAAAATACAAATGGTATGAAGGAGGAGGAAAGAAGAAGAAAGAAGCTTTGGACTACATGTTAAAGCTTTCGTGGGTAAGGAACTATGTTCTTTTTACCCAGAATTTGAAGAATTAAGCGGCGAAACCGTCTTGAAGTAGCTGCTAGCCTTGTGGGAATGGGCCTGGGAAAACTGCAGAGGCAGAGGGTTGACTGAAACAGAAAACAGAGCCAATGTATTTATCAATGTAATCCCACATCATTCTCTTCACCAACCTCTTCTTCGCTGGAATTACGCCGCCACCCTTAGTTCTGAAGCAT
Source organism: Pterocarya stenoptera (assembly GCA_003123785.1). Lineage (NCBI taxonomy): Eukaryota > Viridiplantae > Streptophyta > Magnoliopsida > Fagales > Juglandaceae > Pterocarya > Pterocarya stenoptera. Next base: position 61,450 of record QEOT01003736.1, on the reverse strand, counting down.
GTCTCTGCCCTGGCTGTAATCAATCCCTCGAATGGCTTTGCCGTCAGCTCCTTCTGATCTGGCTCTGCCATGGCCGCAGCCACTCCCTCCCCTGGCTTCAGTGTCATCAACATCTCCTTCTTTGGTTACTGATTCTAAACTGTGCTGCCCTTCTTGTTCCCTAATAAACACTTATGCAGGCAACAGCATCCTTTATAAGCGAGCGAATCGAGAGAATGATTAGAGACAGATGCTGGGAATTTCCAAGAAGTAGTTGGAATCCATGTCAAAAGCAGAAGTAACCTTGAGTACTAGACAACATCAGGACCGTCCAATTAAAGGTGAAACTCAATGGGAATCGATACTTGAAAAGTGTTCGAGGGACCCCATGAAAAGGCCATTAGATTTAAGGTAGAAAGTAGTGGGGATGGATACTTGGAAACGGTTTGAACGATTGGTGTACCCCATGAAAAGACCTTTGACAGATAATCACTTTGACATTTTATGGATCGTGATGGATCTCTGTTCCTTTCCTTGAATATAACTTGTTGGAAGGTAGGCATCCCTGTGTGCACAATTTTGGAACGTTTATGTGGGATGAACATTGAGGCTTTGCTGTAGCATCCATGATATTTCCTTAGAAGGTACACAAGGTTAAGGTAAGACATGCATATAGTATCCAGGATGATGGTAATCCTAAGAAATTCTCTGCTAAATATTTCCAAGAAAAAATTGCAGATTATCATGTACAGACACGCAAGCTTGAAGATGTTGAATATATATTTGTCTTATATATATGTCAAGTCTCCAAACTGGTAGTTTTTAGCTAGCATTCAAGGGCCCACTAAAGGGAGACGATTGCTAGCTAGCGCAAGATCAAGAGCATAATTTGAGTTGTCTTGACTGAGAATGGGTGGGTGCCAAAAAGGATTATAAGTGTCACATCATCGAAGCAGTTGGGTGCATGCAGGGGTCATAGGTATGTCGGCATCAATCAATACCAGCGCNTCGTCACTTTAATGTTCAATATCTTAATCCAAGATTCCAAATTGTCTTGCTCGTTTCCAATATCCTTGACTACTGCTCGCATTGCAAGAGTGCATAGATGATCAGCAGGGTTCCGATCGAGCTAGATTATAATACTTACTATATATATAAATTCCCCACCAAACAAAACGTAATGAGAAAAAAATGTATATTTTCTCACCACCAAATGAATTGAGAAATAATCTCTAAGAAAAAAAAAAAACTTCAAATTGAATTTGAGAGTCTCGAGTGATAAACGCATGAATAAAGATATTAAAGTTGGGATTAAAATTTTGAAAGTCATGATAATAAAAGTAGATAAGGAAATCAATCATATATAACTTAGAAAGACGGCTTATATTTTATTCATCGAATTAGAAGTTGGGTAAATGATAAGAAATCACGTGTAATATCAGAATTCCATGCTTTAGCCACTGATAACTAAGACTCACAGTAAAGTTGATCTTAAAAAAAAAAAAAAAAACACAAAGAAAATGGGGGGATTGCAGTAAATATGAATATTAATTCAAAGCCAGCAGAATATATGGGTTGTGGCGGCATATTGAGAAGTCTCACATGGTTTAGAAACAAATTCATCCTAAACTTTATAAGGAATTATCTCATTCCTTCCATTAGGCCTTTTATGGAGAGAAATTGGTGTTTCTATATAGAGCAGACTAACTTATAACTAATGATAGGCTCATGCGACCTACTCACAATGATGGTACCGAAAATACCGGCCCACACGTGAGGGGGCGTATTGAGAAGTCTCACATGGCCTAGGAACAAACTCATCCTGGACTTTATAAAGAATTACCTCACTCCTTCTATTAAGCCTTTTATAAAAAAAAATAGATAGTTTCTATACGGCACAATCAATCAATCAATCTAAGAAAAGTGTTTATTTGCTGGAAAAAAAGGATCGATTTTGCCAAAAACGATGATAATTAGTGGTCGCATCCATGGAAGCAGTTGGCCGGGTGGGGTATTAGATAGATATGATGCTTGCACGATTGGGATAATTAGCCCACCTCGATCCCTTTTCTTACCAAGTCTACGCTCCATGAAAGTTGGACCCACCAAAACTACTTTTGCTCACTTTCATATTGTTGATGATTATCTTAATTAATCTAAATTTTCTTGCTCGTTTCCAATATCCTTGACTGACCGAATTCCTGCGTGATCATAAGATTATAAGATTAATTTAGACCATGACCTAGTAGTTAGTACTATATATTATTTTCTGTCTCCTCGAATTGAATTTGAGGATCTCGAGTGAGAGTGAAATAGACCTATGAATATAGAGATACTGAAAATGCTAAAAGAGATAGATGGTTTGCACCGATAAAGAGTAATGTTACACACCACACTACTATCTCACTTTTATCCCACTATGTAAGATGTGACATACTTATCACGATTGGATGATAAAGAATTATCAAATAAAAAATCATCCAATAACGATAAATATGTCATATCTTATATAATAGAATGAAAGTGAGATGGTGATATAGTGTATATCATTTTGGAAAATGATAGAGTTACTACCCTCTAACTATCCATTTACTACTCTTTTTGTATTTGGTTTTTTTTGTATTTTTTAATTTTATTTAATTGTTAAGAAAATGACTATTAATAAAATTATATATATATATTTTTAATTTTTTCATAATGATTAAGAATGTTAAAAAAATATTTAAAAAATAATAATTAAAAATAAACTATTAATAATAAATAAAATAGTAACTATATCACCACCCATATCATTTTACATACATTTAATTATCGGTACAAACCATTGAAGGATATATGCTTATTCTATAAAGAAAAAGAAAAAGATTCGGATGGTGGGGGCTCTTTGGCACTGATAAATTTTGACTGTCCCTTCTTCCTTACATGACCAAGTCCAGTGTATGTGATTTTTGGGTTAAAATTAAATTATTTTAAATTATTATATTGAATTAAATTGAGTTGATAAAATATTATTTTTTAATAATAATATTATTATTATTTTAAAATTTTAAGAAATTAAATTATTTATTATATTTTATATTAAAATTTTTAAATATTATAATAATAAATTGATATGAGTTTGATGTCCAAACTAACCAGGGTCTTTGGTAAGAGGGCGCCAACTATTTTCTATAATTTTTATTTGTTTGTATTCTTTTCTAGTACTTCCCGACAATATTAAAATCTAGACGATTATGATTTGATCGAGGTCCATTAAACGACAATGTTTTCAGATCCTAAAAGTAGGAAGTATTATATATAATATTATAGTTACTTTTTCGGAAATCATGCCATTCCTTCGAACGGAAGAAATTAATTGTCGACCCAGAAACACGTTTTGAATATTATTAAAGGTTTATTTCTTAGTTTAATGTAATGTGATATATATATATATTAAATTGATTTTTAATATAATTTTTTTAAATCCTTTTTATGTCTAATATTGTTTGGAAAAAACTCTAACTCCGCTTAACAACTTAGGCCTCATTTCTCACAGGGATGAAATACAAAATTTTGAAAGTTTTTTAAAGTTTTGTATGGATAGATTATTTCTGTAAACAAATATTTATTTTTATCTCAACTTATCACATCTCATCTCATCTTATTTTTCATGAACTTATTTACTGTTTAGAAACTGTCCTATACTAAAAAAAAGTTGACATGATGTTATTGTTTTGTACAAAAAAATTGATCTGCCGTCTGACTTGATTTACTGTTTTGTACTATTAATTTATACAGACTCGTGCAGGAAAATGTCGAAAACTGGTTTTGGTGTAACTGTTAATGCACGGCCTTCCACCCTTTTGTTTACATTTTATTATAAAAAATTAATATAATTAAAAGTGGATCCTTCCCAACAGTATTAAAAAACATGCAAGAACAAAAAACGAAAGGAAAAAAAAAAGGAAAACGCAACACAACCTACAGGATGTTAAAAAATAATTCTGAAAATATTTGTACAGATTGTGGGTCCCACAACCATAAATATTTCATAAAAAAATTAAATTAACAAATACATATCTCTTCTTCTCTAATCTATACATAATATATCTTAATATTATTTATATATCTCAAAAAATTATATCTTATAGACCTTAATTATATATAAAGTGAAATCGATGTTTTATTTTCACCATTTTAAGTCAATTAGAACCTAGCTATATAGGGTATTTATTCAACTTACTATTTTAGATGGTCACTGACACTCTGTCCCACAAAAACATAAATAATATTTTTTTATTAGGCTTTTCAACTTCTTTTTTTTCTTCTAGGTTGGCTTTGATAAAAAGAAAAAAAAAAGATACTGGGAACTGCTTTGGCTTTGGAAATGCAGAATACAGAACGAGAATCTGAATAAGCTGACCGTGGCCGTACTTCCGTCCCATGAAAATCCTGTGTCAGATCTCGGCTTTTTGTATTTTTAAGGAAAAAATGTGAGTTTGTTCTGTTATTTTGTCCTTTATTTAATTTTGTTTTTATTTAATAATTAAGAAAATAATTTTTAGTGTATGGTGTATTTTTTTATTTTTAAAAATATTTTAAAATGTTAAAAATATATAAAATAAAAATAAAAACACACAGTTAGGTCTCATTTGGATACACAGTTCAGATGAGATGGAATGAAATATTTTGAATAGTAGTTGAATAAAATATTAATAGAATATATTTTTTAGTATTCTTTTTATGTTAGAATTTGAAAAAATTGAATTGTTTATTATATTTTTGTATGAAATTTTTAAAAAGTTGTAATGATTGAGATGAGATGAGATAGTAGTTTTGTATAAACAAACGGGACCTTAATGTCAAATTGAGCTGCAAAGTAATCCGAATTTTGTTCAATATAGTACTTGTACATACGGACAAGTTGGTGCACTCCCTTGTGCACGCTTGCTGACGTGTACGTTTTAAATTGTTAAAAACAAAAAAAAAAAGAGGCTAGGAAGGGTGAGAACAGAAGAATGGTCTGAAGGGTGAGAACCTGAAAAAAAGTTGCCAACTTGAACACCGACGTCTCTCTCTCGGACCATTCCTCGGCTACGAATTATTCATCATTTTTCGCATAAGGGTGAGAACCTAAACACCGACCTCTCTTAGACCATTGTTCTTCGATTGCGTTGCACTCCTTCACCACCCATTATTGGTTAGAAGTAAAAAGACCGCCTTGTGTTCCACCCACTCGTCGGAGGAGTTCAAATTCATCTGTATTTTTAGATTACAAAATTTGCCCATTTTATCTGTATTTTTTCATTTGTATTTTTTTACAACTCAAATTCACTTCTATAGAAACACTCATTTCTTCCTATGAAATATCTAATAGGAGGAGTGAGGTAACTCCTTATAAAGTCTAGGATGAGTTTGTTCATAAACCATGTGAGACTTCTCAATACGCCCCCTCACTGGTGGGCCGGTATTTCTGATATCATCATCATTTGTAGGTCGCAAAAGCCCATAATCGGTCATAGGTTTAACCTAGCTCTGATATCATATAGAAATACTCATTTTTTTTTCCATAAAAGGCTTAATAGAAAGAGTCAGGTAACTTCTTATAAAGCACAGGATGAGTTTTTTCCTAAGCCATGTGGGACTTCTCAACACCCCCCCTCACGTATGAGTCGGTATTTCTGATACCATCATCGTGGGTAGGTCGCAAGAGCCCATCATCGGTCATAGATTTAACCTGGCTCTAATACCATATAGTAACACCAATTTCTCCCTATAAAAGACCTAATAGGATGAGTGAGGTAATTTCTTATAAAGTCCAGGATGAGTTTGTTTTTAAGCCATGTGGGACTTCTCAATAACTTCAAATCGCTGTTTGTGCATTTATTTTGAAAATTATACTTCAAATTCACTTTTAAAAATTGTTGTAAATTGTTTAATCTTTGGATTAATTTCACAAACTTTGAAAATCGAGTGGAAACCTCTCTTCCCTTCCAACTTGCCAACAAGCAATACGCACATTGCTATCACTAGCATTCTATGGCAGCTCCTCTGCTTCTAAGGGGCATTCCAATCATCCGTCTCCGACTCCACCACCAGTACCAGCACCAGAACTAGCATTGGATATCCGCCAATTTATTCGCGACTCCTCACCGTCTCTAGTGTACTACTGTTGCTGCATTGACTAGGTCGGAACAGAATTTATCTCTTACAGATAGCGCCACTGCAGATTAGAGCTATTCAACTATATAAATATATATTTATATATTATCTTATTTTGTTTTGATTGTGCTCATTTTTTCTTTTTTTCTTTTTCCCGACACCACATATTCGTTTCTTAGATTTTCGTACTAATTTAGATTCTTTGACCCAAACGAAAAAAAGAAGAAGAAAAGAACAGAGAAATCCAATAGCACGTAATCTGGATTTCATCGAACTTTCCCAGAGGTGGTAGTGTTACTCATTTAGTTTTTTATCTAGTTAGGCTAGATGTAATTATGAGTTGCTTTTTTTTAAAAAAAAAGTGAGATTTATTATTAAACAATTAATTTTCTCATTTAAATCTCATATTTTTTCTATGAGTGCAAATATCATTTATCTTATAATTAATTATCTTCTAATATCCAACAGCCGACTAGTTTATATATTAGTATGTTCTGCCACTTCTTCCTAGCTAGCTAGTTCCTCTGTATAATGCTCAAACTGAAAATAAATAATTTTAAAAAAGATGAAATCTAGCTGAATACTTTTTAAAATCAGTGAAAATAAGTGGATCGTCATGGATTAATACATTTTGATCATGTTTAATTGACCCATAAATCATTTTCCTTTTAAGTTACTTATTGCCACGGTAATGATACATTCTTCTTCTTCTTCTGCAAGAAAACGGGCAGTATAAGCTCAATTGGGGCGACTTGAACTTTAATTAATCAATCTAAAGTCAGTCTCTGGAAATCGATAGATACCTCCAATTGAATCACCCAAATTAATATGTAGATCAACACAACAATATTAAATATATTCTCTAAATTACAATATATATGAGAATTATAAATTTCATAATAATAATGGATAGAAAATCAGGAAGCTAGACCTAGTCTTCGTATAGAAAATATTCATAAATCAGAGTTTCGTATAGCAAATTAATGTATGATAATTTTTTAGACAAATTAATTAAGACCCCAATCATTTTTGATGGCCATGCAGTGTCGACACATGCATGCAGCTAGAAACGAGGAATGCTACATACAGTAGTAAAGTGCGTAAGCGTCGTGTAGTCGTTTTGAAAAAGAGTGAGATTCACTATTAAAAAATTATTTTTTATGTGGATTCATTTACTTTTTTTTTAAGTAATTGCGTAATGCTTGTACACTCATGACTGTAACTATCATTTATATATATATATATATTGAACATATGCTACTTCATTAATTTAATAGGAATTAAAAATACACGATTAAGCTTGTCTAATTTGATAAATGAAACAGGCAGGCCAAGCATTGAGTCATGTTTTATCTCTAGTACTTCATTTAGGTAGGTGTGGCACATCGGTCTTAACTCCTAGCCAAGTTGTATATAATTTTTTCCGACCTACCTTAATGAAGACAAAATTCGAAATATTCTCGACGTACGCTTGAGTTTGAATGAAAATTCACAGAGAAATTAATACTGTATTTTCATGGCTGGGCCAACAATTTATATCCAACAAATTATGTAAAGAATTGACGAGACATGATTCATCGATTTGTTTTTTGTTTGACTAATATTTAAGAACCGGTTTCACGTACAGTTTTGTTTGTTGGGAATATTAAATTTAACTGCTTTTCTTTCCCTTTTTGAGTGTGATATCATCAAGTCATGCTGACCACCATTGATTCGTGTGCTCAAGAATTTTGAGATTAGTCATAAATTCAAAAATTATTATTACTTATTTATATTTATAAATAAGACAAAATATTACAAATATTATGCAATAATTTGTGAAACTTACATCTATCTCATTTGAAAAAAAGTTAAAACCATCTCATCTCATTTCCAATCTAAATACACAAAATTTTAATTTTGTTTCTTGCCTAGTCTCCTTTTACTCCTTCTGGTTTCTTGCATAGTCTCCTAGCATCTTCTAGGTTTTGAATGTTCCTCAATCATCCGTTCTAATTTTTCCGTTCATGCCAGCTCTACCACTCTCTTCTTCATGGTTGTGCAGTCTTCGGTCCAGTGGGATCCAGTTTGGTGGTATTTGCAGTAGCGACTGCCTGTTTTGGGCTGACGCTGTTCCTCCCTATCTTTCTCGTCTTCTTGTACATTTAAATTGTTATGTATTAGCCTAGGATTGTAATCTGGCCATTTCTCTTGTCTATTTTCTTGATGACTTGTACTTGCTTTCCTGTCAATCTGCTCGCTTCTTCGTTCGGGCTTGCCACTCACCTTCCGAGGATTCACCAAAGCCTGTAGTGTATCTTCAGAATTGACGAAGTCGTTTGCTTTGTCCATGAAATCCCTGAGGGTGGATAGAGTCTTCCTGGCTAGTTCTGTCATAAAGGGACTCTAGGGCCATATCTCGCCTAGGAGGGTGGCAAGGGTAATTTTTTCATCTTGGTCATCCATTGTTAAATGTTCTTTGTTGAAGCAGGTAAGGTAGGTCTTTCGGTCTTCATCTTCCCCTTTCTTAACTATTAATAGGTAGGCGGCTGGGTGCCGGTGCCTTCTATTGGGCATGAACTGTGTTAAAAACTGTTTAGCCAGCTCTTTAAAACTATCTATCGATCTTGGCCTAAGAGTCCCGAACCATCCTCTTGTTGTTTCCTTCAAGGTCAAAAGAAAAGCCCGGCATGCTATTTTGCCTAGAAGCCCATGGAGAGTAATGTGGGCTTTGAAGTTCTCCAGATGGTCCATTGAATCTTTGGATCCATCATATATGTCTACTTGGGGTACTTTGAATTTTGGCGGGAGAGGTACGACCATAATTCGCTTACTATACGGCAAGTCTGTTTGGTTGAGCAAGCATTCTACCGAGGAAGATCCTCCTATCTTTTTTGCCATTTCTTCATATTTCTCTGCCAGTTCTTTTAACTTGTCGTGCATTTTCTTTTTCTCTGTTCGTCCCAAATTCAACTCCATATTGGATGGTTCTTCCCCTTCACCCCGCTCACTATAAGCGGGTACAGCGGTATTGCTAAATTCGGCATTCCTTCGCCGCAGGTCATCGTTTTCCTTCTTCAGGACCTTCATGGCTTCCAATACCTATTTCAACTTTTTCTCGACTGCTACTAGTCGTGCTTCCACAGATGGATCCATTGCTCGGCTTGCTACAGAATGGGTTACAGTTGGCATGTGAGAACTACGTAAAGAGAAAAAGTAATCCTACAGACAGCGCCAAAGTAAAAGACGTGTCTCACTTTCAATCCGTAACCGCTCACCTACGTAATGATTAAAGTGTGGTTGGCGTGATATGCTTGGGAAAACTCCGATACTTAAGTTAGTAAGAATCTCAAAGCATTTTAGCCATCAGAAAAAGAAAATCCATCGTACATTTGAGGGTTACCTAATATATATAGACTCTGACGTGATGCTTATCTGATGTAGAGTTTATAGGTGCGTGTTGCAAAGTTTATTGTTGCAGTTCATAACCGAATTGATCACGTATCTGTATGGAATCTCCAACTTCCCGTAAGAGGTGGTGCGTGGGTGTATGACTTTGTTGGACCCTGAACACTCTAGTTCCTTTTGGTTAATCAGGAACCTTTTACATTAGGCTCCCTTCATATTTGAGCTTTCTGTTCAGAATGGGTCCTCGACTGGTATCGACCCTCCATTAAGAATTCAAATATAAATTAATTGGGTATTTAAAATAAATCAAATTTTATAAATTTAAAAATGAGCGAATTTATATAAAAACTCAAAAAATAAATTAAATATATAGGGATGGAGGCGACAGGCACGTACCGGAGTTGGTTTTAAATATCATCTTGCAGTAGTCTAGCTATGAAAAAACATTAGGATAGAGGTTCTAGGATTTTTTATTGTTTCAATTTTCAACTAAAATTACGTACAATATGAGAATCACAAGATTATTCAAGACTCAAGGATTTCCAATTTTCAATCCAAACTATTAAAAGGAGTACTTACGAATACTCGTTAGAAAAATAAATATTTATAAAGAATTATTTAAAATAAAAATAACTATTTTTACGATAAAAATAAATTTATTTTAACAAAAAATAATCATTTATATATATAAAAAAAATAGCTAGTTATAAAATTGTCATTGTCATGCAGTCCTCGCTTCTTGCTTCAAGCCAAAACACGTGGACCAACCCAACCCAACTTTTTAGAAAACATTTTTCGATTTTCTCATTGAAAAAGTGGACCCTACATGAATAACAATCCATTTTTTCATAATGGGTCCCGTTATTTTTTAAATGATTTAATTGAAATTTTAATATCTTGAATCTATATCTAACATTATTATTTTTAATTATGTACTAATTGATTTGAGACGTTTATAAATATTATAAAAAAAATAATATATAGAATGTGTAAGCACCACATTTTTTTTTAAATAAAATAAATATATATAAAATTTAAGTAAAAAAATTAATTTTTTAATAATCAACTTTTAAAAAAAATAATAAATATACAACACAATTCATAGAAAAAAATCTATTCATCATCTTAACTTCCAGCATCATCTCATCATCTCATAATATGTTATTTGATCATTAGAGATTATTTATTATATTTCACTTATAAACCAATCATCTAATATCACATTATGAGATAATAAAATAATTATTAAAATTAAGATGATAAGTAACATTACTACAATCCATAATCTATATCGGTATATATACTACTTCTTCTTTTTTTTTTTTTTTTTTTTTTTGGATAAACGGTATATATCCTTTTGAATGGACGCTAAGTACTGTTTTTTGGGCAGAAACGATGATCCGGTCGTCTGAACCAAGCCCAAACCCATGGGGCCGAGCTTGGACCTATATTTTGTGCGGGCTATCTATCTATCTATCTATGGCTTGCTTGGTAAGGCTGATGAAACCACTCCTGTTTCATCTGTATCTTAGGCCGGTTACGGTGATGATTGCCGTTAATGGAGGTCGTTTCTAACTGGGTTTCATTTTCGTTTTGCTTTTGTCCCTTTTTTCAGTCTTTTCTTTGGTGTCTAAATTCTTGTATGCTGAGAAACATAGCTTAATTTATAGAACTGCAGGCGCTGATGACCGGAATATGTACCGATCGCCCTGACAGTTCGGTTTCTCAGCCTCTGCCGGAGAAGAGTGTATGAGCCATGAACCTGATAGTTAAGAGTTGCTATATTTTGGAGAATATTTTAGATGATAAATGAATGTAGCCCCAAGGAGTACTTACAACCATCTCTGAAGCTAATTCGCTGTATATCAGATCTGCCCAATTTGTCAAATTGATGTGAAAATCCAGTCATTTCATTTTCGCAGCATAAATAAGTGGAATCATAAAGACAAACCCAGAAAGCCTTTTCCTTTTTCCTGCTTAAAGCTTTAAAGAGCCAATAACAGTGTCAAAATACAAATGGTATGAAGGAGGAGGAAAGAAGAAGAAAGAAGCTTTGGACTACATGTTTTTGCTTTCGTGGGCAAGGAACTGTGTTCTTTTTACCCAGAATTTGAAGAATTAAGCGGTGAAACCGTCTTGAAGTAGCTGCTAGCCTTGTGGGAATGGGCCTGGGGAACTGCAGAGGCAGAGGGTTGATTGAAACAGTAAACAGAGCCAATGTGTTTGACAACGTAATCCCACATCATTCTCTTCACCAACCTCTTCTTCGCTGGAATTACGCCTCCACCCTTAGTTCTGAAGCATGTCTCTGCCCTGGCTCTAATCAATTCCTCGTATGGCTTTGCCTTCAGCTCCTTCTCTGGCTCTGCCATGGCCGCAGCCACTTCCTCGCCTGGCTTGAGTGTCACCAACATCTCCTTCTTTGGTTACTGATTCTAAGCTGTGCTGCCCTTCTTCTTCCCTAATAAAGACTTATGCAGGCCGCAGCATCTTTATAAGCGAGCAAATCAAGAGAATGATTAGAGACAGATGCTGGGAATTTCCAAGAAGTAGTTGGAATTCATGTCAAAAGCAGAAGTAACCTTGAGTACTAGACAACATCAGGACCGTCCAATTAAAGGTCAAACTCATGGGAATCGATACTTGAAAAGAGTTCGAGGGACCCCATAAAAAGGCCATTAGATTTAAGGTGAAAGTAGTGGGGATCGATACTTGGGAACGGTTTGATCGATTGGTGTACCCCATGAAAAGACCTTTGACATATAATCACTTTGACATTTTATGGATCGTGATGGATCCCTGTTCCTTTCCTTGAATATAACTTGTAGGAAGGTAGGCATCCCTGTGTGCACAATTTTGGATACAAGTGTGGAGACCAGAATTAAGTGGTATTTTAACGTTTATGTGGGATGAACATTGAGGCTTGGTTGTAGCATCCATGATATTTCCTTAAAAGGTACACAAGGTTAAGAAATTCTCTGCTAAATAAATATTTCCAAGAAAAAATTGCAGATTATGTACAGACGCGCAAGCTTTAAGATGTTGAATATATATTTGTCTTGTATATATATATGTCAAGTCTCCAAACTGGTAGTTTTTAGCTAGCATTCAAGGACCCACTAAAGGGTGACGATTGCTAGCTAGGTAGCGCAAGATCAAGAGCATAATTTGAGTTGTCTTGACTGAGGATGGGTGGGTGCCAAAAAGGATTATGAGTGGTCACATCATGGAAGCAGTTGGGTGCATGCAGGGGTCATAGATATGTCGGCATCAATCAATACCAGCGCCAGCNCCCCCCCCCCCCCCCCTTCCCTTTGTGTACCAAGTCTACATAGGTACGATATTGAAAGTTGGACCCATTAATTAAACAATTCTGGGTATCCGACTTTGGATAACTGTTGTGGAATGGTCAATTTATTATTATTATTTTAATTTAAAATAATAATTAATTAATTAATTAAAAAAAAAAACAAAAAAAAAACACTACATCAGAATTTCCTTAGGCGTCAAAGTTATCTCAGATTTTGGCCAAATTCAAATTTCTGATTTCCTCTTCGTTCTTTGGGTTTTTGTTTTTATCTTAAATTTTCGATTTCCTCTTCATTTCTTAACAAAACTCATTCCAATTTTCTTTCAACCATCTTATTTTCGTGTTGTGCTTTCGTGCCGTCGAACCCGCACCGTTGTGCCGTCGAACCATCTGCGCCGGTGGTCAATTTCTAAGAGAAAGTGGTTGTGGGTATGAGCATTCTCTATTTTATGCAGTTTTTTTTTTCTATTTTTCTATATTTTTGGCCACCCATCATAAAGTTTTACCTTTCTGCAAGGAATAGTAGTTCTTTGTGCGTATGTTTATTCTGGAGTTTTTCCTCCTTCCATCATTACTCAAGGCTCTCATGGAGGTCTATGGAGAAAGAAGATCGATTTTTGAAAGACTAACTGGGTGCCAATTTTAGAAAAGTCCTCAAGAGTTGAAAACACAACTTTTAATTAAACGGTGCATACGCACCATTTAATTAAAGCTGAGTTGGCACCCGGGTACGCAGGGTGTACGCATCCTGGGTGCATATAGACTTTTTGTTAATTAAAACCATTTTTCGTCTGTTCAATATCTTAATCAAAGATTCCAAATTCATGTCTTGCTCGTTTCCAACATCCTTGATTACTGCTCGCAGTCCATGAGTGCATAGATGAGAGAAATCTCTAAGAAAAAAAGAAAAACTTCAAATTGAATTTGAGAGTCTCGAGTGATAAAGATATTAAAGTTGAGATTAATATTTTGGAACTCATGATAATAAATGTAGATAAGGAAATTAATCATGTATAACTTACAAAGACGGCTTATGTTTTATTCATCGAATTAGAAGTTGGGTAAAGAGCAGTGCTAGGGACACCGCTGTGGCTCCCGCTCGGTGTCCCGCTAATGTTAATTTATATATATTTTTTTTTCATTTTCAGCATATATTTTTTTAATGTTTTTTCATATTTTTAAAAAATAAAAAAAAATCACATCTTTATTAAAAATTATTTTCTTAATCAAGAAATAAAAAAAATAAAATAAAAAAACAAAATAAAATTCCCAGCTGAAGCCCCGATCGGACTCCCAGCGGGAAGAGTAGAATTACTCTTGGGTAAATGATAAGAAATCACGTGTAATATTAACAGAATTCCATGCTTTAGCCAGTACTGTTAACCAAGACTCACAGTAAATTAAAGTTGATCTCAAAAAAAAAAAAAAAAAAACACAAAAAATGGGGGGATGGCTGTAAATTTTAGAACTTCGGGATAGAAATCAGAAGATATGATCATTCTGATAATTAACATAATGATCATAATTCTGATAACAACGTTCGTAGAGAATTAGTGGTCGCATCCATATATGGAAGCAGTTGGCCGGGTGGGGGTAATCGATAGACATGTCTGCATCAATCAATACCACAAAATATTGATTAAATTGGTCATGGTCTTTGATGCTTGCACGAATATTGGACCCATCAACTTTTGTTCACTTTCATATTTTTAGGTTGGAATAAATATTTCAATAAAAAGTGATTAAAAAAGGAAAAAATTCAAAAACTAATTAAAGAAAAGAGGCATTTTACAAAAATCACAACAACAAAAGCTAGCTGATAGTTCATATAATGTTTTAATTAAAAAAGTGTGTCTATATATAAATTTAAGGAATTATACAAATTAGAATTATGGTTTAAAAAAGATATAAAAAATTAATAATAATGATGCCTACAAATAATAATATTTAATTTATCTTCTTCTATGTTTTAAATTAGTTTAAAAGTATATCTTATTCCTAATAAATTCACCTAAAAACTGGGATTTTCTCGAGCAAGAAATTATAATTTATGAATCAAAATCGTATGTGAAATATTAATTTTTAATTTGCTTGAAATAAAATAGAATAGAAACAAGAAAAGTGCATTAATTGCTAATTTAATGATATAAAAAAAAAATGGTCCCACCTAAAAAATTGTGGACAATATTGTTTGAATGAAGCAACGCGGCCATGCACTAACCACCCAATTAAGAGTATTTTATTCAAAGCAAGGTCGGCCCCCCTCACCAAGCTCCTTGACTTTTTCTCTAAATGAGCCATATAAAATTTATTTAAACATTTAGAATGTTATGAAAAACATGTACAGACAACAATAAATGTTACAGAATTCATTTAAAATCCTTAAATCCAACAAAACATTAACGAGATAATGATCTTATGATTTCCTCGCAATATAGGCATAAACAAAAACTTTTAATGTGTTTGCTAAAAAACATTTGTAATAATATAATTCATGGACAGTGACTTAATGTAAATTAACGGATGTGATAATCCTGAATTCTGTGATGTTTTGTCAATGACAAAACTCAGAGTTTTTTTTTGGTTGAGGTATGCCTTCATCAATCTTACTTATGCCAAAGACATATGGTCTGATGGCATAATACCCAAACCTTTAAATTGGAAGTCTTGGATTCAACTCCCTACTCCATGGTGAATAATATTATAAATTATTATAAGAAAAATGCTAAAGGCCGGGACAGATGGTTTGAACCGATGAAATGTACGTATCAGAATAATGTATTTTAATTTTTTTAATATTAATTAAAAAATAAAAATAATCGATGCATTTAATCGGTAGGACCCAAGAAAAGGATTCGGATAGTGGGGGCTCTTTGTCAATGATAAATGATTTGAATGTCCATGATTTGTTTGTATTCTATAATTTTTTATTTGTTTGTATTCTTTTTTTATTAGGCTTTTCAACTACTTTTTTCTTCTAGATTTGCTTTGATAACAAGAAAACAGAAAAAAATTTAGATACTGGGGGATTCTTTGGCTTTGGAAATGCAAAGAAATATAGAGCAAGAATCTGAATAATCTGACCGTGGCCATTCGTCCGTACACATTTTCTTTTCGCTTCTGGGTATTCCCGGAATCGGGATCGGGGTTTAGAACTCTCAGGAAAATCCAGGGTGTCAGACCTCGGGTTTTTGTTTTTTTTTTTTTAACTTCCACGAAAATCTAAAAGCGACTGCCCTTGGAGAATCTAGCTAGGCGAAATCTAAAAGCGAAAACTCCACAAACATACTGTACGAAAAACAGAGTACTCATAAGTACAGTACTGTAGCTTTGGCAATATCGAGTTCCAAAGCCAATTATCATGATCTTTATCCTTAAAAAACAGGTAACCAAGTTCTGATAAAAAAACAAGGAGATACGAAAATCGAAGTACGGTGATGTTTCTGTTGTTTTGGGTATGGATTAGTCATGAGATGATCAACGGCCAGCACAGAAGAAAACATGGGTGATGGAATTTGCCATATAATCGAACATCATACGCTTCACCAACCTCCGCTTTGCCGGAATCAGACCTCCGATTTTGGGTTTGAACCATGGCTTCTCCCTGCTGAACATGAGAGGTTGTTCTTCACTGGGGCTGAAATTCAGTACCAACTTCCACTCTGGCTCAACCTTGTTGCAGACCTCCTGACCCGCACCCGGGCTCAGCTTCTTCATCACCATCAATAGCTCTGTGTAAAGCCTGCGCGTTTCTTCTTCACTTGGGCTCAGCTTCACCACCTTCCCCCCATCTGGGTTCAACTTCTTCACCATCTTTGGCTCTGCCATTCTGCCCATCGCCATATCTTTCACTCTCTCGAAAAGCTCGAGCTTTCAATTCCTAAAGCAAGGGGCTTTGAGCTGCTCAACTATATATGTTATTTTTGCCCCACACCGCACGCTCGTTTCTTAGATTTTCATACTGATTTATAATATTCTTTGACCCAAACGAAAAAAAGAAAAAGAAAAAAGAAATCCAATAGCACGTAATCAGGATTTCCTCGAAGTTTCCTAATGACATTAGATGTAATTATGGGTTATATCATGTATCATGCATACTCTGTTTAAAAAAATGTAAAATTTATTATTAAAAAATTATTTTTCTCATATAAATCTTATACTTATTCATTTTTTCAAAACTAATGCACTTAAGCACTTTTAACTGTAAATATCATTTATCTTATAATTAATTATCTTCTAATATCCAACAGCCGACAAGTATATAGTTTGGTCCATTTTGATGGATTAATAATACATTTTGATGGACAAGATCATGTTTAATTGACCCATAAATCATTTTCCTTTTAAGTAAATTATTGCCCTCAATAGGTCCTACTGATTATGTACCATGCCACGGTAATAATACATTCTTCTTCTGCAAGCAAACGGACAGCACGTATAAGCTCAATTTCGGCTATTTGAACTTTATAAATTAATCAATCTAAAGTCATTCTTTGGATACCTCCATTAATTTGGGTGACTAAATTAATATGTAGATCATTAACACAGCAATATTAAATATATACTCTAAACAATATATATGAGAATAAACATCATAATAATAATGCATAGAAGATCAGGAAGACCTAGTCTTCGTATAGAAAATATTCATAAATTAGAGTTTCAAAGAAGCTTCGTTCCAGACGTTCCCACTGCACATAATTATCCAATGACAAATTAAGTGGATGAGCTGTTGCTTCACTGTGCTACATAGGACCCAATGCCGCCGGTCCATCTTGTATGATTTTGATCGATGTATTCACTTGCAAAATTAAGTTAGAAGCTGCCTGTATATATGTAGAAACACAATCAATTGGATCGGCAGCGGGTCCTATATATTAATTGCTAGCTATGTAAATATACATGTTTCTTCGGCAAGAAAATGGGGTACAAAAAGAAAGATTGCATAAACTATATAATATGATCATGATTTAAGAAAAAAGAAATAGTTATAATCACAAAGAAATTTCATAAAAATAAACTTATAAATTAACGTGACTTTATATAATACATTAGATATATTTTATAATCTTGTGTACTAAATTTTAAGTTACATCAATTTATAAGTTTAATTTCTAAAAAGAAATGTAATTAATATCAATTCTCTTTGTGTACAATTAATCCAACTATACACATCAAATACCTATTTGGGAAAAAAAGAAAGAAGAAGACATAAAACAAGAAAGAAGAATAATGGTGATGATAATGGTACCGATCGGGATGTATGTCGAATCAATATTTAAGGAGAAAACAAGAAAGCTTCTTTTCCATGCCCCGTGGTGCATCTCTTTCGCTAGTTTCTCCAAGTGGATATAATAATGATTTAGTATGGTACACCCAAAAGCAAATTAATGTATGATACTTTCTTTGACAAATTAATTAAGACCCCAATCATTTTCGATGGCCATGCAGTGTCGATACATGCATGCAGCTAGAAACTACATATGAATTATTCTTTTTTCTCGTTTTTCTTGATCTTGACTGTATCTCTACGACTGAGATCCGACTACATATATATATATATATATATAAATGTTCATGATGATCCGCTACTTCATTAATTTAATAGGAATAAAAAATACACGATTAAGCTTGTCTTTGCTAAATGAAACATGACAGGCCAAGCACGTGTCATGTTTAAATTATCTCTACTTCATTTAGGTGGTGGGACTAAGTTGTATGTTTTTTCAACGAATACAATCGACCTAATCTTTTATCATTTTAGGTCTTATTTATTTTCAAAAAACATCTTATCATTATTTTTTTTTTTTAAATTTTACTATAAAATAAAATAAATAATTTAACTTTTTTAAATTATAAAATAAAAATAATATTAAAAATATATTCTAATAATATTTTTTTTAATTTTTATTTTAACTCAATTTACATCACTTTAAAAAAAAACAAACGATGCCTTAATTCCCAGTTGCCACACACATGAGATCGATTATAAGCTTTTATCAGCTTGTATTGATTTCTGCGAAGTTTCCAAACCGTACGTGGGGTGTAATATATATATATATATATATATATAAAATATAGGGTACTGTATTCTAATGGCGGGAGCCCAACAATATTATATCCAACAAGAATAATCCTAGAGCCACGTTGGTAGCTGGGAGCTACCGGGATTTAGTATGTGATTTTTATGTGAATTTTTTTAATTTTTTTTTATATAGATGTTTTTAATAATTTTAAATATTTTTAAAAAATAAAATAATAAATCTTATTAATAATAGATCTCATCAATAATAATTAACTTATTATTGAAAAATAATAATAATCTTTTTATTAAGGTCCCAGCTTGGTAAATAGCAAAAGTTTATGATCTATAAATCTTACAGTTTAATGGTTTTAATTGTGAACGCAGGCCAAAATGTTTCAACTTTCAATGGTTTCAATAACGAGAAAAGCTACCCAACCTCTTAACCTGATCACACACCGCACGAATTTCAGAGTTTGACACCTTTTTCATTGAAAAAATCTTTGCATTAACCTAATAGTAGGAGCACCGATCACACGCCATATTATTTCAGCAGAAAGGAGAAAATAAAAAAAATAAAAAAAGTATATCTACATAAGGTGTGTGATGGCTTATGCGCTACAGTAGGCTGATCTATAGACAAACTCTTTTTCATTTTATACTATTCTTATATGGAAAAAAAGTAGCATTGCTATGCATCATCCTACACACCACACACCAAACTGTTTTTTTTTTTTTTTTTTATTTTTTTTCAATTTTTTTTATTCTAGTCTTCTTGAAACATTTATATTTTTTTATTCATCATCCATATAATACACATTTAATAAGAGAAACAAATAAAAAAATAAAAAAAATTATGGTGTGTGGTGTGTAGGCTGATGCAAAGATTAATTCAAACTTTTTAACGATGGTTCTTTCTTTCTTATTGGTATGCGTGCTATGTTTTGTAATTAGCTAGACACGAGTGTTATGACACATTGTTAATTTGGTTTTGTTCTTTTTTAAAGTCAGATTGTTAATTTGGTTTTGTTCTTTTTTAAAGTCAGATTGTTAATGTGTTACTAGGCTTTGTGGTTGTACTTGGCTATGTCACTATTTATTAAGAAAGGAAAAGGTTATTTTGTCTTTTTATTTTGTTTATTCATTTTAATCGTTTGTATATTTAATTTTTTTTATTTAATAATTAAAACTTTTAATATATTGATGTATTTTTTTATTCTATAAAAATATTTAAATATGTTAAAAAATATAAAAAAATAAAAATAAAAAAGCAATGTTGGGAGACAGCTTAGCATGACCCGAAAAAAAAAAAAAAAAGAAGGTTAAAAATAGGGATGAAAGAAGACTTTGCATGATGACAATTATAATAATAATTTAGCTATTTACAAATGAGAAATGCTGCTGTTCTGCTGGGGCTGGATATTTTTCTTAATTAATAATTAAAAAAAATTCTAATAATATTATAATTTTCTAAAAAATTATATTTCAAAAAATTAAAAAAATACATAAAAAGAGAAAGATAAAATCCACTGGGTTTTTTTGCTGGAAAACACCTTTTCCTTTCTTAATAAATAGTGACATAGCCAAGAGCAACTAAAAAGCCTAGTAACAAATTAACAATCTGGCTTTAAAAAAGAACAAAAACAAATTAACAATGTGTAATAAGACTCGTGTCTAGCCAATTATCATGAGAAAACATAGCACGCATACCAATAAAAAAGAAAGAGCCATCGTAAAAAAGCTTTTCCATATAAAAATAGTATAAAATGAAAAAAGTGCCAAGGCTTGAAATTCGTGTGGTGTGTGATCAAATTAGGAGGATGGGTAGCTTTTCTCCATATATATAAATGCCCTTTGGTTTCTTCCTGCATGATTGACTACTTGAGGAGAATAAACAAAACAAGAAATGGCTGGCTACTATCATTGGGTACGTAGTTGTCTAGCTCATTCGTCTGTACGTTGATGGTTATTTCGTGGTCGTTTCAATTTCATGCATGATATCTCGATCCGCGGCCCACTTTGTCAGCCCGCAACTGCAAGCTGCTGGTAGACTTCATTAGCTTTCTGCTCTTTCAATAAGACTCATTTCAACTACAAAACTCCAAGTCTTAACCTTTATGTGGGTAAGTGTTAATACTTTGAAACGAAAAATCATGTACGCGTGTCATTTTCAACTACCAATTGAAGGGGAATTATAAAAAAGAACGATTGATTATATCAAATTATATCATGTTAATGACATCTAATAGAAGAAGACGAAGATGGTGATTGAGAGCTAAACATTACAGACGATCGAGGAAGTGAGGTCAGAGTGGCCTTAGAGCACATGAGTACCCATGATGATGTATTATCGTCTGTTGATTATTCATATGACCCATGATGTACGTACGTAATACTACTACTCCTCTTCTCAATATGCTGGCACGTATGAGTGCTTAGACCCACCACAAAGAACCCCACAATAATGGCAAATCGATCCTTGAACCAGGATCGCGCCCACTAATATTGAAATAGATAGAAAATGGCATTAAAAGATCGTTGCCATTATAGACAGGAGAGATATATACAAGCTAAATGGAACAGCACCTAGCCTGATCGATCGAATGAAGTAAGAGATCGCATAATCTTGCATGATTCTTGAGCCATATTGGCTGAAGGGGAAAAAACCCACGTACGGATTGGTTGATTTTTGTGATCAATTAGACTATTGATCCCTTTCTTGGGTTTGAACCACTGCCGCCCAACCACGGCGCCAGCTCCCACCATTTTCTCACCCATGTATCCGCGGCTCCGTCTTCTCCTTGGTATGTAGCTCTATTTAGTGGTTGGTCTAATGGTAGTTGTAAGGTTTTTCTTAGATGAATTATAAGTTGTTTCTAATATGATTAAAAATAAGGGCACGAAACCCATTAAATAGGGGGTCTCGTACGTGGGGCCAATTCCTGATCACCCTAGCTAAAATTACATCGCCATAAACAATTGTTGGCTGGCTCATGTAGAACAGTCGGTTTTATAATTGTGGGTCGTACGTACAAAGACTTGTTGAACATCAACTACATGCTTTTAGCTTTCTCTATCTTGGTTGGTCCTACAAGTCCTCTAGCTTTCTCTATCTTTGTGGCTGCAACGACAATTGGATTCAAGTTATACGTAGCCCACATGTAGGCTGTGAATGTGAGTGCAAATTATGTTCTCAAAATCAGTGAGAAGATGATCTCCTGCTCTCAAAAATCAATTACCTTGTACAACGGTTTATGAGCTTAAACGTAAAGGATGGTCGACACATCTTGATGAAAAAATTATAAAAATTCACGTTTAACGGGACCCATGCAAATTGCTAATAGACTTTAATGGATTCATCAATTACATGATGGCTGGAAGGAAAGGCCAATATTATTCGACTATGTGATCCCTTCATAATCTTTTTGACGTCCCCGTTATTATTTATCATCAACTCGTGTAATGGTTGCTGTTAACTTCGTGTTTCATACACCTTTGGGTTAGATTAATCTAGCAACTTGGGTCTTGAGTATTTCATCCGTGGGAAAATCCTCTCCTGAGATCCGTACTAAGTCGTAGAGATTCAATGGGTTTTCGTAGCGATCGGTGGTGACTCCTAGTGAGTTGGAGTTACTGAAGAAGAACTACAAGGTGTTTGGCATCAAAGAGTTTGAGGTGCCATCTTCCAATTAGGGAGCCATATATTCCGAAACGTATGCGTTGAAGGTGACTTTTTATCTTGGCATGTTTTCCATTGGCCTTAGGCTGTCTTTCTGCTGTTCAGTTCGTGATGTGCTGGCATGAACTACCTCCATTTGGCAGATACTCAACTCCACCCGAATGCGTGGAGGATTCCTGCATGCATTATTAATATTATGTAATTGAGAATATTATAACTCCAAAATGGTTTAAATTTTAAGAATTCAAATATAAATTAATTGGGGATTTAAAATAAATCAAATATTTTATAAATTTAAAAATGAGCGAATTTATATAAAAACTCAAAAAATAAATTAAATATATACGGATGGAGGCGACACGTACCGGAGTTGGTACGGTTTTAAATATCTTCTTGCAGTGGTCTAGCTATGAAAATACATTAGGATAGAGGTTCTAGGATTTATTATGGATGGGAGTGTTTCAATTTTCAACTAGATTATGTTTGGGGGGAGATGTGAGATTTCTCATCTCTATCTCATCTCATCTCATCTCATTATTACATCTTTTTTAAATTTTCATATAAAATATAATAAACAATTCAACTTTTTCAAATTTTAATTTAACTTTTTCAAATTCTAAAACAATAATAATATTAAAAAATAATATTTTAAACTTTTATCTTAACACTATTTACAAAAAAATTACGTACATGAATATGAGAATCACAAGATTATTCAAGACTCAAGGATTTTATTTTTCAATCCAAACTATTAAAAGGAGTAAGAATTAATTATAAGAAAAATGAATATTTATGACAAATTATTTAGAATGAGAATAACTACTTATGAAGAAAATAAATTTATTTTAACAAAAAATAATATTTTAATAAAAAAATAGCTAGTCATAAAATTGTCTTTGTAGTGCAGTCCTCGCTTCTTGCTTCAAGCCAAAACACCTCGTGGACCAACCCAACTTGTTAGAAAACATTTTTGGATTTTCTCATTGAAAAAGTGGACCCTATATGAATAAAAATCTATTTTTGCATAATGGGACCCGTTATTTTTTAAATGATTTACATGAAACTTTAATATCTTAAATCTATATATAACATTAATTTTTTTTTAATTATGTACTAATTGATTTGCGACTTTTATAAATATTATAAGAAAAATAATATTTACAGTTATAGAATGTGTAAGCACTACATATTTTTTTAAAATAAAATAAATATATATAAAAATCATGTAAAAAAATTAATTTTTTAATAATTAACTTTTTCTTTTTAAAATAAATATGCAGTACTAACATAATCCATAATCTATAACTGTATATATCCTTTTGAATGGACACTAAATACTTGTTTTTTGGGCAAAAACGATCATCTGGTCGTCTGAACCAAGCCCAAACCCATGGGGCTGCGCTTGGACTTATATTTTGTGCGGGCTATCTATCTATCTATCTAAGGCTTGGTTGGTAAGGCTGATGAAACCACTGCTTCATCTGTATATTAGGCCGGTTAGGGTGATGATTGCTGTCAATGGACGTCGTTTCTAACTGGGTTTCATTTTCGTTTTGCTTTTGCCCCTTTTTTCAGTCTTTTCTTTGGTTAAATTCTTGCATGCTGAGAAACATAGCTTAATTTACAGAACTGCGGGCGCTGATGATCGGAATATGTACCGATCGCCCTGACAGTTCGGTTTCTCAGCCTCTGCCGGAGAAGAGTGTATGAGCCATGAACCTGATAGTTAAGAGTTGCTATATTTCGAGAATATTTTAGATGATAATTGAGTGGAGCCCCAAGGAGTATTTACAACCACCATCTCTGAAGCTAATTCACTGTATATCAGATCAGCCCAATTTGTCAAATTGATGTGAAAATCCAGTCATTTCATTTTCGCAGCATAAATAAGTTGCATCATAAAGACAAACCCAGAAAGCCTTTTCCTTTTTCCTGCTTAAAGCTTAAAGAGCCAATAGCAGTGTCAAAATACAAATGGTATGAAGGAGGAGGAAAGAAGAAGAAAGAAGCTTTGGACTACATCTTATAGCATTCTTGGGTAAGGAACTATGTTATTTGTACCCAGAATTTGAAGAATTAAGCGGCGAAACCGTCTTGAAGTAGCTGCTAGCCTTGTGGGAATGGGCCTGGGGAACTGCAGAGGCAGAGAGTTGACTGAAACAGAAAACAGAGCCAATGTATTTGACGATGTAATCCCACATCATTCTCTTCACCAATCTCTTCTTCGCTGGAATTACGCCTCCACCCTTAGTTCTGAAGCATGTCTCTGCCCTGGCTCTAATCAATTCCTCGTATGGCTTTGCCTTCAGCTCCTTCTCTTGCTCTGCCATGGCCGCAGCCACTTCCTTGCCTGGCTTCAGTCTCATCAAGATCTCCTTCTTTGGTTACTGATTCTAAACTGTGCTGCCCTTCTTGTTCCCTAATAAAGACTTATGCAGGCAGCAACATCCTTTATAAGCGAGCAAATCAAGAGAATGATTAGAGACAGATGCTGGGAATTTCCAAGAAGTAGTTGGAATCCATGTCAAAAGCAGAAGTAACCTTGAGTAGACAACATCAGGACCGTCCAATTAAAGGTGAGACTCTTGGGAATCGATACTTGAAAAGAGTTCGAGGTGTGGATAGATACATGGAAACGGTTTGATCGATTGGTGTACCCCATGAAAAGACCTTTGACATATAATCACTTTGACATTTTATGGATCGTGATGGATCCCTGTTCCTTTCGTTGAATATAACTTGTTGGAAGGTAGGCATCCCTGTGTGAACAATTTTGGATACAAGTGTGGAGACCAGAATTAAGTGGTATTTTAACGTTTATGTGGGGTATTGAACATTGAGGCCTTGCTGTAGCATTCATGATATTTCCTTAAAAGGTACACAAGGTTAAGGTAAGACATGCATATATCCAGGATGATGGTAACCCAAAGAAATTCTCTGCTAAATATTTCCAAGAAAAAATTGCAGATTATGTACAGACACGCAAGCTTTAAGATCTTGAATATATATTTGTCTTATATATATATATATATAGATATATATATCTTTGCATGTTATCATGTTTGCAAGATTGGGATAAAATTAATAGCCCACCCCTCCCTTTTTTACCAAGTCTACGTACGATTATATTGAAAGTTGGACCCATTAATTAAAACTAATTTTGGTCTGTTCAATATCTTAATCAAAGATTCCAAATTCATGTCTTGCTCGTTTCCAATATCCTTGACTACTGCTCGCAATACAAGAGTGCATAGATCAGCAGGGTTCCGATCGAGCTAGATTATAATACTTACTCTATATATATAGAATAAATATAGATAGAAACTACTGTTTGGAGAAGTCATTTTACACACATGATGTGACATCATTTAGACCACACATAGAGAAGATGGAGCAAAAAAAAAAGATCTAACTGCAGCCAGGCAGTGAGTGCAACGAGTGCATCGCTATAGTGGCTTCTATGTAGAATTACTCATATATAAATTCCCCACCAAACAAAACATAATGAGAGAAAAGTGTATATTTTCCTACCACCAAATGAATTGAAAAATAACCTCTAAGAAAAAAGTATAACTTCAAATTGAATTTGAGAGTCTTGAGTGAGATTGAGATAAACGCATGAATAAAAATATTAAAGTTAGGATTATAATTTTGGAACTGATAATAAAAGTAGATAAGGAAATTAATCATTACTTACAAAGATCATGGCTTAATTTATTACTTACAAATTAATCATTACTTACAAAGTTAGAACTAATTTTAGAACTGTTCAATAGCTTATTTATTCGTCGAATTAGCAATTGGGTTAACGATCATAAGAAATCACGCGTAATATCAACAAAATTCCATGCTTCAACCACTGTTAACTAAGGCCTCATTTGTTTTCATAGATGAAATGAGATGAGTTGAGATAAAAGTTGAAAGTTGAATAAAATATTATTAGAATATATTTTTTTAATATTATTTTTATTTTTAAATTTTTAAAAAGTTGAATTGTTTCTTTTATTTTATGTAAAAAATTAAAAAAATTATAATAATTAGATGAGATGAGATGAGAATGATTTTTAAAACAATCGAAACCTAAGACTTTACTTTGATCTCCAAAAAAAAAAAAAAAAAAACCCACAAAAGAAATGGGGGATTGCTGTAACTACGAATATTCAAACCTAGCAGAATATATGGGTGGTGGCGGCACAATCAATCAACCTAAGAAAAGTGTTTATACTTTGATGGAAAAAGGATCGATTTTGCCAAAAACGATGATAATTAGTGGTCGCATCCATGGAAGCAGTTGGCTGGGTGGGGTAATCGATAGATATGATGTCTGCATTAATTTGGTACTGGTCTTCGATGCTTGCACGATTGGGATCATTAGCCCACCTCGATCCCTTTTCTTACCAAGTCTACGGATGAAAGTTGGACCCATCAAAACCACTTTTGTTCACTTTCATATTGTTGATCAATATCTTAATCTAATTTTTCTTGCGAGAAGTGTTATATCCTTGACTGCCCGAACTCGATCCTGCATGATCATAAGATTATAAGATTAATTTAGACCATGATCTAGTAGTTAGTACTATATATATAAATATATATATATAAACTCCCCACTAAACAAAATACAATGAAAAAAAAATTGTATATTCTTTACTGTCTCCTCGAAGTGAATTTGAGGACCTCGAGTGAGAGTGAAGATAGCTGCATGAATATAGAGATATTGAAACTGGGATGATAATTTTGGAGGGGCTTGTGTATTTTTAGTTTGAATAAATACTTCCTTTCTTCCTTACAGGACCTAGTCCTATGTCTATGATATTTAAGTCTATTTGGTAACAAGACTTTTAGAGACCCGTGTATCCCTAGGCGATTTAAACTCTCTCTGCTAGGTTTTGGTCCCCCCATTTCGTCTATGGCAGCTGCAGGGGCCCCCAAGGGCCCGCCGGCAACCACTAGGCCACGATCCTTCTCGGATATGGTGGCGCAGACACCGCTTCCTCTTCCTGAAGTGGTGGTTCCTGTGCGTGCCCCAAAAAGCTTGGACGGAGAAGCGTACGTGTGGTTTTCGCAGGAGGAGCTGGAGTGTTCGGCGCAGCCTTTCAGGTATTCTCTAGTCTTAAAATTCCTTAGACAACGTCCCTCCCTAGATGTAATCCGTGTTTTCATTCGTACTCGATGGGGGCTTAGTGCCCAACCGGTTGTTTCGGCCATGAGAACCCAGAGACATGTTTTTCTAAGATTTGCCGTTGAAGAGGACTTCCAGAAAGCATTTGCTCGTGAGGCCTGGGAAATCGACGGCTGTCCCTATCGTGTCTTTAAATGGTCGACTGGTTTTTCAGAGGAGAAGGAACCCTCTGTGGTTCCGGTGTGGGTGGTGTTTCCAGGATTGCCACCTAATTTCTATCACGAGTCTTACCTCCGGAATTTAGCCATGCCGATTGGAACTTATTTAAGAAGCGATAATAGCACGAGATGTGCCACTCGAACAGATGGAGCAAGGATTTGTGTTGAGCTGGATGCAGCGTTGAAACCGATTGATGGTTTGTGGATTGGGATTCCTCGGGCCCCCTCAAGTCGCTACCAGCCAGTGGTCTACGAAACTCTTCCCGCTTACTGTTGTTTGTGCAAGATGCAGGGGCACAACTCCAGTACGTGTAAAAAGGTTGAGAAGATTTCTGGAAATGGTGCAGTGGGAAAACTGAGAGCTGGTCGAAACGGGGAGATGGAAAATTTGAAGAAGGGGGAAAAAAAGATGTTGAGATTCCAGTGCAAGTTGAGGGGGTGCAAAGTGTTATAACCAACTCTGTTTTGGAGAAAAGTCCCAGAGTTATTTCAAGTAGTGAACCGGGAGAGTCTTCTGGTTTGAAGGGTAATGTCATGGACCCGAAAGAATTAGATTTACTAGGGAATAATTTGGGTTATGATAATGAAGGGGCGCAAAAGGGTGACCTGGTCTTGTTAGAAGAAATAGAAGAGGAGGACCTAGAAGAAATAGAAAAGGCCGTTGGGATGGCCCAGGCCAATCTTCAGGGTGGAATTGATCATGCCGAGCCAGAGGCAGAGGAGTATTCCCCTGTTTTGTTACAGGATGAGCTAGTTTCTGTTGTAGCTTTGACCGTAGATGACACTCAGGCTGCTCGGACCATAGAGGTGGGAGAACTACAAGATCTGGTTGATGACGACATGGAGGTTCATGATGTTAATCAGGTGGGTGTGTCGCCTGTGGTGGAACCAAAATCCCTCTCTGATTCTGAATGTGGACATGAGGTAATGCACTTTCAAAAAACTCAAGAAGTTTATTCAGATTCTGAGAGGCATAGAGGAAGTGGTGATGGAGATTCAGGTTCTAAAACGAGGAACTCTAAGAGGGTCAAAAGCAGGCCATCAAAATTGGATTTATGAATCCTTTCTTATACTGGAATTTAAGGGGTCTCGGTACCTCTAGAGAGCAGTTGGTAAAAATGGTAAGGAAGTATAAAGTGAATGTGGTAGCTATTGCGGAACCGTTTGTTGGTGAGCATTATATGGCTCAGCTTCAGAACAGAATGGATTTTGGGGGATGTATATCTAATGAGGGTGCTGGGGGTAAGATATGGGTGCTGTGGAGTACAAACGTATACGTTACGGTCAAGTCCGTAAAGGGTCAAAGTATCTCTCTTTTGATTAAAGAGAAGGATAAACAAATTCTTACAACTTTTGTTTATGCCAAATGTTCATACTTGGACCGTAGAAGGCTTTGGGAGAACTTGAGTATTTTGTGCACCAGTAACACCCCTTGGATCATCATGAGTGATTTTAACATTATCCGAAATGATGATGAGAGGATTGGAGGAAGACCTAGACCGGCTATAGCTATGAGGGAATTTAATGATCTTATTGATGCAGTGGGGATGGTTGAAGCAAATTATGAAGGAAATAAGATGTCGTGGTGTAATGGACAGCAAGGAAGCAATCGTAGTTGGGCAAGACTGGATCGATCTTTGGTAAACTCGTCCCTAATGCTTGAATTTCCTAGGGTGCTGATGAAGTATTTGCCTAGACAAAGCTCAGATCACTCACCGCTTGTGGTGTCTATGGGGCAAAGTGACCAACCGTATGGGTTCATTCCTTTCAAATTCCAGTATATGTGGACTTCTCATGATCTATTTCAGGAATGTGTGCGCGTTGCTTGGGGTAAGGAGCAGGTTGGTCAAGGTATGGTCAAACTGGCTCATAAATTAAAGGCGTTAAAAGGGGTCCTGAGGATATGGAATAAAGAGGTCTTTGGCTGGACAAGCTCTCATATTCAATGCCTTGAGGAGAGGATCTCTAGTTTGGAAGAATAGCTTCAGCTGGGGTTTTCCGAAGATGTTGAACTGGATTTGATGACTTCAAAGGCTGAGCTGCATACATGGATGAGTAGGGAAGAGACTCGGCTTGCCCAGCAAGCTAAGCAAAGATGGCTTGAAAAGGGGGAAGGAAACTCTCAGTTCTTTCGTGCTATGTCTTCTAAAACCCACAGGGTAGTGAGGGAGATGAAAATAGGTGAGAATGAGTGGTTGAAGACCCCAGAAGAGGTACATTTGGGTGCGGTTGATTTCTTTCAGAGGTTCCTAACAAACTCCCCTCCTCGGACTGTCTCGGATTTGTCTAGTCTAGTTGCCCCCGTGGTGAGTTCATCTGATAATCAGCGTATTCTGGAGCTTCCTTCAATCCAAGATATAAGAGCAGCGGTGTTCTCCATTCCTATTGATAGTAGTCCGGGGCCAGATGGTTTTGGCTCAGGTTTCTATAAATCCTGCTGGGAGATTGTTGGTGAAGACGTTGTTTCTGCTGTCCATGACTTCTTTAGAGGTAATCCTCTTCCCAAATTGTTCTTATCTTCTCACTTGGTTTTGATCCCAAAGATTGAAAATCCGAAAAGCTTTGAAAATTTCCGTCCCATAAGTCTTTGTTCAGTCTTTTATAAAATCTGTTCAAAGATCTTAGTGGGTCGGTTGGCCCCTCTGTTGCCTCGGATTGTCTCCCAAGAACAAGGAGCTTTTATTCCAGGAAGAAGCATTTTTGAGAATATTAGCCTGACGCAAGAGATGGTCCAATCCATTAATAAAAAAGTAAGAGGTGGGAATGTAATTCTTAAAATCGACATGGCTAAGGCATATGATTCTGTAGACTGGAATTTCCTCATTCAGGTCTTGGCAGCTTTTGTGTTTTCTGAACAGGTTTGTAGCCTGGTATGGCAGTGCATATCCACTCCTTGGTTTTCGGTGGTCATGAATGGTATCCCAAAAGGTTTCTTTCAAGGGGGTCGTGGGCTGAGACAGGGTGACCCTATCTCTCCCTACCTCTTTATTATTATGGAGGAAATCTTGTCAAGGTTACTAAAGAAGAGGTTTCAAGAAGGCGAAATTAAACCGTTTTCCCATGTTAGGGAGGCACCACTTATCTCTCATCTATTATATGCGGATGACATTGTGATCTTCTCGAATGGTAGTAAAAGATCTCTTCGTTCCATATCCAAGGTATTGGCAGTCTATGAAGCCTGGTCGGGCCAGAGGGTGAATAAAGAAAAATCTGCCATAATTTTCGCTAAATACATTGCCTCTTCAAGGCGTAGGGCTCTCTTGAATTCTTTGGGCTTCATAGAGGGTACTCTGCCTTTCAAGTATCTGGGGGTACCAATCATTAATGGCAGACTAAAGGCTATTCATTTGGAGGATCTAGTTGGGAAAATCCGGGAGAAAATTGGAGGTTGGTCGGCTAGATTGTTG
Source organism: Pterocarya stenoptera (assembly GCA_003123785.1). Classification (NCBI taxonomy): domain Eukaryota; kingdom Viridiplantae; phylum Streptophyta; class Magnoliopsida; order Fagales; family Juglandaceae; genus Pterocarya; species Pterocarya stenoptera. Next base: position 30,185 of record QEOT01003736.1, on the reverse strand, counting down.
TCTAGTGGAGCAAGACTGTTACTCATTCGGCATGTGCTCAGTAGTATTCCGGTACATCTTCTATCCATCTTACAAGCTCCCAAATCTGTCCTATCCATCATCACCAAATGTTTTTCTGATTTCTTCTGGGGTTATAAGGATGGGAAGCCGAAAAAGCATTGGAAATCCTGGGAAAAAATGTGTAAACCGGTAGGGGAAGGTGGTATTGGGGTTCGGGATTTGCATGAAACTCAGAAAGCTCTACATATGAAGTTTGCATGGAGATTATTAACAGGAAATTCTCTATGGGCCAGCTTCTTTAAGGCAAAGTATGTAAAGGAAGATCATGTATCCTTACTAAACCCGAACAAAGGAAGTCGGTTCTGGAAGTTGGTAATAAGGAGCGTTCCACTTATCTTAGATAACTCAAAATGGAGACTGAGAGAGGGCTCTATCTCTTTCTGGTTTGATAAGTGGATGGGTCTAGAAACACTTGGGGAGAGCTTGCCAATCTCTAGGTGCCCAGGTCTAAAGGTAAAAGAGTGTAAACTGAATGGGGAATGAAACATGGAGATTCTGATAAGTCTTGTTGGAGTTCAAAAAGCTGGGGAAATTATCCAGTTCTTGAGTCGCCAAAAAGAGGGTGAGGACATGCTCATGTGGATGGCGAAGGATGATGGGCTGTTTTCAACAAAAAGCGCATGGGAGGTGATTAGATTAAAGTCTCCAAAGTTTAATTGGGCTCAATGGATTTGGCATTCAAGTCTTCCCAAAAATATTACTGTGACTATGTGGAAATGTGTTAACAACGCCTTGAGCGTTGATGATCGTGTTCGTCGAATAGGAATTCCCTTGGTCTCCAAGTGTAATTGTTGTGAAAATGGTGGTTATGAGGACATGAACCATGTGTTGGCTACGGGTGAGGTGGCCTCTTCTATCTGGGAGAGATGTGCAAAACAGGTTGGTATGCCTTGGAGACAACAACAAAGCTGGTATGAAGTGGTGCAAGCGTGGTTTAGTAAAGCTTCCAAATCTACAACGAAGGGGCAACTACTCGGGATAATCCCTTCTATAGTCACTTGGCAACTGTGGCTTAGAAGATGTAGTGTGCGTATGGAAGGAAGAAGTATAAGCATAGAGGAATAATGGAGGAAGATAAAATTCTGGGTTGTGAAATTAAGTGAAAAAATCAAAGCTGTAAAGCCGTTGAGTCCAAGAGATGAGAAAATTTTAGCGGATTTGAACATTCCTTATAAAGCCCCAAAGCTGAAACCTTTTAGGTTGGTCACGTGGATTAGACCAAGTATGGGTTGGTATAAGTTAAATGTTGATGGGAGTAGCCGAGGCAATCCGGGAAGGGCAGGAGTCGGAGGGGTGATAAGAGATGCTACGGGGAAAATGTTTTCAGCTTTTGCAGCAGATATTGGCCAAGGTACTAACACAGTTGCAGAATTCCTTGCTCTACTACACGGTATCAGACTCATAAGGCATAAACAGATTACTAGAGTGGAGATAGAGATGGACTCTCAGGTAGTGATTAGCTGGATCAACTCATCTACATGTGGTGTCTGGTACTTAGAAGAATTTTGGGAGGAGCTTATGGTCCTTTTACAGCAAGTTACTTTTAGACTGCGGCATGTCTACAGAGAGGGTAACTCAGCTGCTGATTTGTTGGCTCGTCTGGGTTCTCAGGGAGTTAATAATACTTGGGATTCCTGGGATTTGATTCCCCATCTTTTGAGAGGTGTTCTGCGTACTGATAAGCTTGGCTTGCCTCAGATTCGTTGTTGACTCTAGTGTGTTCTAGTTTGCTGGTTTTTGTTGTTTAG
>QEOT01003736.1:0-14541 GCA_003123785.1 Pterocarya stenoptera | reverse complement strand
TTAAATGATTACTCAACGCTTGCATACTCACGACTGTAACTATCATTTATATATATATATTGATCATCCACTACTTCATTAATTTAATAATAATTAAAAATACACGGTTAAGCTTGTCTTTGCTGAATGAAACATGGCAGGTCAAGCACGAGTCATGTTTTATCTCTACTTCATTTAGGTAGGTGTGGCACATTGTTGAGTTTGGCTTGATTTCATGTTGAAAATACTAGTTTTGAAGTTTGGCTTGACTGTGGCTCGAGCCAAGTCCGATCGAGCAAATATGCAGCCCGAGAGCTCCGCTCTACATTCGCTCGACACTCTGCTCGAGCGAAATGGCAACCCTAACGTTCGCTCGAGCTCGCCTCGACACTTCGTTCGAGCCAATGTTCTGATTTTAGGGTCCGTCCTATTTCACTATAAATATGAAGAGCGCTGCTACACTCACCACTCCCAGCTACTGCTGGGAGCTACCGTTAGTTGTAGGTTTTGTTTTTTCATATATGAATTTTTTTACACTTTTAAATATTTTTTTAAAAAATAAAAAAATTATTAAATTATTAAACAACACTTTCTTAATCACTAAGTTAAAAAAAAAAATTTTAAAAAAAAATTAAAAAATCAAAGTGGTAGAATGGAGTGGTAGGATTGAGTGGTAAGAGTAGTATTATTCAAATATGAATATTTCATCATTCATTTTGTCAATTCAACCATTTTATGGCTGCCAATACTTGTCTAGAGAGGGAGGGATCCTCTTTGTGATATTTTCAAGTATATTTTGACACTTTGGTTGAGGATTTTGTAAACTCTACTCTTGTACTCCATCTTTGTTCATAGTGAAATAATATGAAACCGACCCCGACAGTGGATGTAGGCTCACATGGAGTTGAACCACTTAAATCTTCGTGTTCTTTGTGTGCTTGTTGTTGTTTTCTTGTTTGCTTCCGCTATTATTCACTTCAAATTAGCATTTGTTATTTGGTCATTTCCCAACAAACTAGTATTAGAGCATTTGGTTCTGCTCAAAATCTTGAGAAATGGCTGTGGCAAAGTTTGAAGTGGAGAAATTTGATTGTCAAAACAGCTTTAGTTTATGGCGCATCAAGATGAAGGCCTTGTTGCGACAACAAGGCTTGTCGAAAGTGTTGGACGTGAGGGCATCCGATGATTCTCCCGCACCAACTAGAGAAGAAGAAGAGAAGGCACATAGTGCCATTTTGTTGTCACTATCGGATGGAGTTTTGAGGGAGGTTGCTGATGAGGAGACCGCTTCTAGTCTTTGGTATAAGCTTGAGGGTTTGTACATGAAGAAATCGCTCACCAACTGTTTGTATTTGAAGCAACGGTTGTACACCCTCAAAATGAAGGAAGGTACTTCTATCTCTGAATACTTAGATGAGTTTAATAAGATTATTATGGATTTGAAGAATATGGATATTAAGCTTGAAGAAGAGGATCAAGTCTTAATTGTTTTGTGTTCGTTGCCTATGTCATTTGAGAACTTTGTAAATTCAATATTGTATGGTAGAGATATTATTTCCTTAGCCAATGTGAAATCTGCTTTGAACTGTAAGGAATTGATAACCAAATTCAATTTTAAAAGGAACGGATAATCAAGCCAGTAGTTTGTTTGTTAAGGGTTCCTCTAGCAGAGGTAGATTAAATGAGAGAAGTTCAGAGAATAATAGGAGTAAATCCAGGGGCAGTTCACAGTCGAGATTTAATAAGAAAAATGTTAAGTGTCATTACTGTCATAAATTTGGTCATTACAAAAATGAGTGTCCCAAACTGAAAAACAAAGAGGAAGGCATTAGTCCTTCTAATGCCATTAGTGTTGCTGATGAGTCTAACGGCACAGACCTTGTCCTAGCAATCAGTGGCTCAAATGGTCGCTATGGTGATAAGTGGGTCATGGACTCAGTTTGTTCTTTTCATATGTGTCCCAAGAAGGACTGGTTCACTACATAGATGCCAGTCAACGGTGGTTCCGTTTTGATGGAAAATGATATGGTGTGTAAAATTGTTGGGATTGGTTCAGTTAGGATTATGATGTTTGATGGGATAGTGAGGACATTGTCTAACGTCCGACATGTCCTCACTATCCCGAATTTGAAGAAAAATCTTATTTCCTTGGATACTCTTGATTCTTTGGGTTTCTGGTACACCGATAAAGGTGGAGCTATTAAAGTCAGTAAATGCTCCATGATTGTAATGAAAGGAGATAAGACAGATAGTCTTTATTTCCTTCAGGGCAGTACAGTGACAGGTGCAGCTGCAATGTCTGTTTCAGAAAATTCAGACTCAAACATTACCCGTTTATAGCACATGCGTTTGGGTCACATGAGTGAAAAGGGGATGTCTATTCTGAGTAAGCAAGCTTTGTTGTGTGATCAGAAGATAGAGAAATTTGAATTCTGTGAACATTGTGTGTTTGAAAAACAATGCAGGGTTCAGTTTACTATAGGGATTCACAGAACTAAAAGTACTGTGGATTATATTTATTCTGATCTTTGGGGTCCATCTTCAGTTCCATTGAAAGGTGGAGCCTAGTATTTGCTTACTTTTATTGATGATTACTCACTGAAGGTTTGGATTTATTTTTTGAAACATAAGAGCGATGTATTTGCTAATTTTAAACAGTGGAAGACTTTGATTGAAAATCAGACAGGCAATAAGGTTAAGCGACTCCGAACCGACAACGGTATGAAATTTTGCAGAGGTAACTTTGATGAATTTTGAAAAGATGAAGGCATTGTGAGACATCGCACAATGAGACATACTTCACAAGAAAATGGAGTACATGAACGGATGAACAAGACTCTCTTGGGGAGAGCCTGTAGTATGCTTTCGAATGCCGGCTTGTTTAAAGATTTCTGGGCTGAAGCAGTCAACACAGCTTGTTATTTGATTAACCGCTCTCCAGCTGCAGCTATTGGTTTAAAAACTCCGAATGAGGTATGGTCTGGTACTCCCGCTGATTATTCAAATTTGAAAATTTTAGATTGTCCTGCATATTTCCATGTTAATGATGGAAAATTTGAGCCAAAGGCAAAGAAAGACAAATTCATTGGATATGCCAGTGGAGTGAAAGGATTCAGGATATGGTGTACTGATCCTAAATCACCAATTTGTAATTAGTAGGGATGTAATATTTGATGAACAATCCATACTTAATCAGGGAAAGGAGTTTACTGTGACTACGGCTGAAGAACAGGATAATGGCAAGAAGGTAGAGTTACAGGTTGAGGCTTCACAAGGGGTGCTGAGCGACACCCAAGATCATGCTATTACTGATGAGCATGATCCTGACTCTGATGATGGCGTACAATGGGAGTAAGAATACATTATTGCTACTGATAGACAGATGAGGCAGATTAGGCCACCTCAGAGATATTCTCATGTAGACATGGTGATGTATGCACTTACTACAGCAGAAGACATGCAAGGTACAAGGCACGCTTAGTTGCAAAAGGCTACAGTCAGAGAGAAGGCATCGACTTCAATGAAGTTTGTTCTCCAGTCGTGAATCACAATTCAATCAGGGTGTTGTTTGCTATGGTGGCAACATATGACTTAGAGCTTCAGCAACTTGATGTTAAAACAACATTCCTACCTGGTGAACTTAAGGAAACCATTACATGCATCAGCCGGAGGGATTCATTGTTCAAGGAAAAGAAGATGATGTGTGCTGATTAAAGAAATCATTGTATGGTTTGAAGCAGTCTCCGAGGCAATGGTATAAACGCTTTGATTCTTTCATAATAAATCATAGTTATGCGAGGAGTAGCTATGATAGTTGCGTTTATCATAGACAATTATTTTATGGGTCTTTCATTTATTTGCTACTTTATGTCGATGATATGCTTATTGCTGCTAAAAGCATATCTGACATTAATTTGTTGAACACCCAACTCAGAAATAAGTTTGAAATGAAAGATTTAGGTGCTGCAAAGAAGATTTTGGGAATGGAGATCTACAGAGATAGGAAAGCTGAAAAGTTGTACTTATCCCAGGGAAAGTACATTGAGAAAGTTCTTCAGAGATTTGGAATGTCTAATCCCAAACCAGTAGGTACACCACTTGCTACATACTTTAAACTTTTAGCATCCCTATCTCCTCAGACAGACTAGGAGGAACGGTTCATGGCTAGTGTTCCTTATTCCAGTGCAGTTGGTAGTATTATGTATGTAATGGTTTATACTCGTCTAGATATTTCACAAGCAGTGAGTGTTGTTAGTAGGTACATGGCTAATCCGGGTAAAGCTCATTAGCAAGCTGTGAAATGGATACTCAGATATTTGAGAGGTACTTCGAATCTTGGCTTAGTCTTTGATAGAGAAGCTGACTACAATTCGAGGGTGGTTAGTTATATTGATTATGATTATGTTGGGGACTTGGATAAGAGAAGATTATTGACAGGGTATGTATTTACTTTGTGTGGTTCTGCTATTAGTTGGAAAGCAACACTACAATCTACTGTTGCTTTATCAACTACAAAGGCAGAGTATATGGCAGCAGCCGAGGTTGTTAAGGAGGCCATTTGGTTGAAAGGTCTGATCAGTGATTTGGAATTACAACAGGATGCAATCTCAGTATTTTGTGACAGACAGAGTGCAGTACATTTGACAAAAAATCAAATGTATCATGAGGGGACAAAGCATATTGATGTCAAGTATCATTTTCTTCGGGAAATTGTTACAGAAGGCGTGTTAGAAATTCAGAAGATTGCTACTACTAAGAATCCAGCAGATATGATGACAAAGCCAGTTTTAGTATACAAGTTCAAACTTTCTTTGGACTTGATTGGTATTCAGAGTATGTGATTCCCTTGGGGGATTTGATGGAGGGGGTCGATTCTTTGGTTAATGGTTTCTTGTTAGGCTTGGTAGAATTCAAGCCAAGATAGAGATTTGTTGAGTTTGGCTTGATTTCATGCTGAAAATGCCATTTTTGAGGTTTGGCTTGATTGTGGCTCGAGCCAAGTCCGCTCGACACTTCGCTTGACTCAGCTCGAGCGAAGCTGCAACCTGAGAGTTCCGCTCGACTTCGCTTGACATTCCACTCGAGCAAATATGCAACCCGAAAGCTCCACTCAACATTCGCTCGACACTCTGCTCGAGAGAAATAGCAACCCTAACGTTCGCACGAGCTCTTCTCGATACTTTGCTCGAGCCAATGTTCTGATTTTAGGGTCCACGCCGTTTCAATATAAATATGAATGTTTCATCATTCATTTTGCCAATTCTACAATTTGTGGCTGCCAAAATTTGTCTAGAGCGAGATGGATCCTCTTTGTGATATTTTCAAGTGTATTTTGACACTTTGGTTGAGAATTTTGTAAACTCTAGTCTTGTACTCCATTTTTATTCATAGTGAAATCATTTGAAATCGACCCAGACAGTAGACGTAGGCTCACATTGAGTTGAACCACTTAAATCTTGGTGTTCTTTGTGTGCTTGTTGTTGTTTCTTTATTTGCTTCTGCTATTCTTCACTTCAAATTAGCATTTGTTATTTGGTCATTTCCCACCACACATCTATCTTAACTCCTAGCCAAGTTATATACATGTTTTTTCCGAACTACCTTAATAAATACAAAATCTGAAATATTCTCGACGTATGCTGGAGTTGAATGAAAATTCTCAAAGAAAATACTTCGTTTCCTGACACATGGTATAAGCTCAACTTGTTTATCCGATCCATTTACACATGAGCAATATTATTACTCTCTAAACGATATATATATATATATATGAGAATAAATTTTGTAATAATAATGGATATATAGGAGAGATCAGGAAGACCTAGTCTTCTATACAGAATATTCATAAATTAGAGTTTCATAGAAGTAATTAAGTCCCAGTTCCCACACATGAGATCAATTATATATCCTATGACAAAGTGGGGTGAGCTTTTATCAATAAGTTTGCATTCAGCTATAAATAGTTCAGTTGTCTCACTTACCTAATCGGGATTTCTGCCAAACGGTGGGGTCATATATACATATATATATATATATGAATATATATATATATATAGGGTACTGTATTCTCGCGGCTGGGGCCAACAATATTATATCCAACAAATTTTGTAAAAAATTGATGAGACATGATTCATCGATTTGATTTTGGTGTGCCACAAAAGCAGTTAATTGTTGAAACTATACGTCAAGACGTACGACGTAAGAGTACTATAATTTCTTTTTTCTGAATATTCTACTATTAATAACCCAACATCTGTACTGCCCCAGCTATGTCTCCATTTGTTTCTGATCATTTTAATTTAAATGATAAATAGTAATATTTTTATAGATTATGAATTTAATCATTTTAATTTAAAATAAGTTTAAATTTTTAGGTTAAAATGTATAAAGTAGGTTAAAATAAATTTAAAGTTTTTAAAAAAAATTAAAAAATTATTAGATTCAATCAATATTAATTTGAGATGTGTTGAGGATTAGTTAAAGAGATTCATTTTATGTTGACTTCCTTTAAAAGAAGTGATAATCGGTTGATGGATTACATTATCTGACACTCTTTTCTTCTGCTTCTTCTTTTTTTATTTTTTTTTATTTGCTGTACTTGTTTTTGTTGGCAATGTCAAATTTGACTGCTTTTCCTCCCGTTTTGAGTGTGAGATGGTCATGGCCACCATTAATTCCTGTGCTCAAGAATTTTGAGACCGTGTCGGATTAGTAATAAACGCGAGTTCATTCATTTGATTGTCGACACAAGCTGCAAGAACATAAAGCTGAATAGATTTAACATTTCTCAAAGTGGGGTTGGAATTGATTTGAGTCCTTTAATAGTAATGCATGTTCGAATAACACTACAACAAAAACGATTTTTTTCGATTAATTTATCATAATTAAAAGACTATTCACAATCAATAGTCTTTTGATCGCGATAAATTAATCGTAAAAAACAATTTTTGTTGTAGTGCCAAAACATACACAAACAACTGTAGAAATCTGCAAAAGTTCCCAACTTTGCGTGTCACCGCGAACTTATTTCCATGGGAATCGCCGGCGAAACTCAAACGGCGAAGAAGAAGGTACGTACTACACCATGCATTAATGATTACTGTAAAAGCCAAAAGCCGAAACAAGATGAAAAAACCCTCATATCTATCGTCTCAGAATATGCAGAGGATCACAAAGCTGGGCGGATAGATTATGAAAATTAAAGAAAATAAAATAAAAATATTACTTATATATGCAACTGGGAATCCCGTAAACAAAATTAACCGTGCGAATCCCAGAGAAACTCAACAAGGTGGAAAGTACTAAACCTTGAACGAGTACCACTGGAAAAAAAAAAAGAAAAAAATACCCACAGATTACCATTATTCGGAATATGCAGAGAATCACACAGCTTGGGATTACAGGCATGCTATGGTAAGGACGGGTGTACGATCTTACTCTGCTTTGCAGTTGCAGATTTGGGTGGTCGAAAATTCTTGGATTGGAAATTACGGGCGAGGAATTGGATGAAGGAATCGAGCATCATGCGCTTAACCGACCTTCTTTTTGTTGAGAAAACGCTTCCGGCTTTAGGCTTGAACCCCGGTGGCACCGGCACTCTCTTCGGTCCGACGGGATCTTCATCTGGTTTCGGCATCACCACCGTGTGATCCAGCTCTTTCGCCTCGTTGCGCACCATTTTTCCACTTTTGTTCATCAGCTTCAGTACTACTACCTCTCCCTAGTGTCTCCGCGGCCTTCTCTCTCCCCTGATCTGTTTCTGATATGTTTTGTACTTTTGTGTGAAGTTCTGAGATTCGATTTGTTGGGGTTTAAATAAATGGCAAAGAGCCAATGGGGAAGGGCCGGGAGGTAGGCTTGAAGACTAAAGCTTTGGTGACAAGCGTGTAAGTGAGGACATGACGTCATGTTATCCAGCCGTCCCCTACCGCCTTTTATGGGTTAGGATAGCAGTAAGAAAGAAAAACCATGCACATCGGTTCCCTTCTTTTGCCTACAAAAGCATGATGCACGTGGATATATTATGGATTCCAGATTCCATTCAGGGCAAAAAGTTTACGTTCCATATGATGCAACATTGACGGGAAACTAATTTTTCTGATCTAGCTAGTTAGCTTCAAGTTGCTGGCAATCTCTGAGAAGATCCTCAAAAACCAAATGGTAAAAGAAAATTCATATCCATCGAGACCCTAGCTAGCTAGCAATCTCGATCATGTTTTCCCCTTATCTTTTTCATCTTTCGGACCGGGATACAAATATAGTACTATATAGCAAGAATGCCCCGCCCCCTTTAAAATTTCATAAAATGTTATAACGCGTAAAAACATTTTCAAATAGTGAATGCTTGCGTCGACAATATCATATATATTAATTCCAGTACCGGCCTTCTATTCTCTGCTCCTTAGAATAAATCAGCATCAATGGAAGTGCAGCTTCTTCCTCCCACCTTCCACAGAATGTAACGGAATGCATCTGGTACTGCTAGCTGCCATATACAAATTAGAAACAATAAGTGTTAGGTTATTTATTTTGATTTTTCCATGATTAAAGTTTACAAATTTATATACATTACAACAAAAACGGTATTTTTCGATCAATTTATCGCGATCAAAAGACTATTCGCAATCAATTTGTCGGAAAAGACTGTTTTTGTTATAGTGATAATGACCATCGATTATAAACCACTGATCATCATATAGCATTCTTGGATGATCCCTAACAAATTACGAAAAAAAAAAAAGGTAGAGAAAAAGAACATCTAGGCCTGGATGCTGCTTCCTGGAGATATCCAGGATCGAAGAAGCTTCATGGATATTTCCTGGATCTTATACCCAATGAAATGGTTTTGAACCAAAAACCAGATGATCGTAGGGTAATGGGACCCACTGCCTTCTACTTTTCAACTTCAAGCTGCTTTGAATTGTAGACCAGGAAAGAATAGAAAAGATTGTACGTAGTTCCATGATTTATATATGTTTCAACACTTGTGCATGCTACATGCATGCACCATTAATATGTCCTTTTCGAGTAATTAATAAGGTGCCTATGAAGGAAGGAGAGAGAGAGAGAGAGTGTGATAAAGTCATTGTCAGTACTTCTTTTCTCCGTAATCAAGGGTCGGTCCTATAAGCGTGCATGCCACTAATTTAAAAGTTCTAGCTTTCTTAATCTTTGTGGGTCCTACAAAGAGTACCTCTAGCTTTCTCCATCTTTTCGGCTGCAACGACTATTGGTTTCGGTTCAAGTACTTAAACGCGGTAGCCCACAACTAGTAGGTTGTGAATGTGAGTGCAAATTATGTTCTTAAAATCAGTGAGAAGATGATCTCCTGCTCTCAAAGATCAATTACCTTAAACAATTGTTAATTAAGTGTCGGTCCCATAAGCACATATATATGCATGCCACTTTAAAAGTTCTTACTTATTTCTATATATAATCTCGATCATTAATCTAAAACAAGATACGATCTTGTTTAAGTAAAATAAAATAAAATAGACATTTTAGGCTAATTGTATTTATTTAAGTACGTAGTTATAAATCTTTTTACCATGATCTGTTAAAAAAATAATAATAATCTTTTTATTATAAGGTCCCAGCTTGGTAAATACCAAAAGTTTATGATCTATATAAAATCGTACGTGCTCTATTTGTTTAATGGTTTTAATTGTGAACACAGGCCAAAATGTTCAACTTTCAATGGTTTCAATACGGCCTATACGTCTCAACCTATAAGCCGACATCTATATATATATATATATCACGTCAACCTATATGACCTTTGGTTTCTTCATGAATGACTGCTTGATGAGAACAAATGTACAAAAGAAAAAATGGCCAGGTACTATGATTGACTACTTGATGTCTAGCTCATTCGTCTGTGTGTTGATGGTTATTTCGTGGTCGTTTCGATTTCATGCATGATATCTCGATCCACGGTCCACTTTGTCAGCCTGTAACTGCAAGCTGGCCGTAGCCTTCATTAGTTTGTCTTCGGCATGCAGCTAATTTCTGCTCTTTCAATATGACTCATTTCAACTACAAAACTCCAAGTCTAACCTTTATGTGGGTACGTATTAATACTTTGAAACGAAAAATCATCTACGCATGTCATTTCCAACTACCAATTGAGGGGGAATTAAAAGAAAAAAAAAACAATTGATTATATCAAATTATATCATGTTGATGACATCTAATAGAAGAAGACGAAGATCGCGATTGAGAGCTAAACAATAGAAGACGATCGAGGAAGTGAGGTCAGAGAGGCCTTAGAGCAGATGATCATCACCCATGATGATGTATGATCGTCTGTTGATTATTATTCAACCAAAATTACAAACCTTGTACTACCGATATTAACATCTTTGAATTAATGTTACTCGGTCTTTTGCTAGCTAGCTTATAATTTTCATGTTATTATATATAATTAAGCTAAACCTCTTAATTTTGTTTCAGAATTTACGTACAATATGATATTATATGTGGGTACAATAATTTTAATCTTTTTCTTCTGTCGTGATCATAAAATTAAATATTAATAATCATATTTATATTCTCTTTATTCTGACAACTCCTGAAGCATGCATGCATGCGTGCCATGGTATGGTCTAACCCAAAGACTAGGTCCAGTAGTGCAAATGGAAAGACTCTTATGACCGGAATGAATGAGGTCCAAGTGCTTAGGAAACTTTTATGGGTTGGGCCATATTTAGCGACGTTAATAATAAATATTCTCTAGGTAGTTATAAGATCCTTGTTTAATTGCTATATATGGGAATTAGAACTCATGCGCTTAAGATCAGAATGCATATCTGTGTCCATTGCACGTCCAATATTAAAGCAATATTGCTGAATTTTAGTTTTATCTTTAGAATAATATTTTATGGGCTAAACAGGAAGCTTACTGGAAGTTTCCTGGGAAAATCTAAATGGAAATTTCCTGGAAACTACCCACAAATGTGTATCAGAAGATAAATTAAAGGACCCACTTTCAGCTTCTAAATTTCAACTCTAAAATTTCAATCTTCAACTATCTGATCTCATGCATGTATAAAAATTAAAGAAAAAAAAATAAAGTACATGATCTTTCCTTAGCCGGTAAATGAATAAAAAATCACTTTTTTTTTTTTCTCTAACTAATCTCTCGAATTAGTTGAATAATGGATCATATGGTAGGTTATAAAATTAGGATCGGGCCCCATTTTAAGCATGCATGCCACTTTATTTAAAGCCCTTGAAAAATGCTCCTCTACTTTAGTACTTGGCTCTGATTCTGAGCTGGCCGGGGGCTTATGTTTAGGTTAAACGTATGATCTGCAGTTCTTGATAATGACTTGATCTACAAATATTTTCTTGCACTTCTTTCGATGTGGGCTGGAATTTTGCAGCTCATGAATTAGATTTGTTAGTACAATTCCAAATCAGTTGTTATTTACTTTCCTAAAGAAAATGGAAAGACAGAAAAATAAATTATGGTGGCATAAGGAAAAAACAAAAATGGGGAAAAAGAATAATTTTCTGGATGTGATAAAATATTAATGAAGTGGATGATCCTAGGAGTACTAGGTTTCCAAAACTCTCATTCTTTAATTTCGATATATCATTATCGTCGCTTTTTTAAAATTTCGTTGACTTTGCATGAAAAGAGGTAGGAAAATAATTGAAAACTAGAACAATAAGGTTTCATCACTAAACCTAACGCAAATGATCTGTTGCAATATATTTCATTTTCTTTTCTGTTACGAACTTTTCTCAGCTCCCAATCAGTCGTAAAGTCTTATTCATTGCTTCTGATCAAGAGACAAACAAAATATCAAGGATGGAAGAACTTGCGGGCCCAATGATCATTCTTTATTTCATGCATGCACAGAACCTGATCCTCAGTAATTTAAGTATTTGCCTTTGACCAAAGGTACCGTACGTTGGAGCCCAGCAAAGAATCTAGAAGAAGGCAACCCAGCTTTGTACTTGTCACTACCCAAAACAAAAGGTACGTGACAGAAAGATTAAGACAAACTTTTATTATCAAAGCACACTTTATAGTAAACAAATTCACGATACACATGGAAAACATTCAATATTCTGGCACGTATCAGTGCTTATATAGATCACCCACCACAAAGAACCCCACAATAATGGCAGATCCTTGCACAACGAATATCGCGCCCACTAATATTAATATAGATAGAAAATGGCAATTAAAAGATCATTGCCATTATATAAGAGTTGGTCAATAAGAGTTGATGGATAAATTGAAGTCTTTGCATAAATGGTGTATTAATGGCAGATCCTTGCTGTGATGAATAGCCAGATGATGCTCTCATAATAGAGAAAGATCAGTTTCTTACTTACAAGGCTACTACACGTACGTACATCTTCTTTCAATTTCAATTATAAATACCAAACAGCTTTCTCCATCGATCTTCACCGGCCTGATCTCTCTTTCTTATCTCGTTGATGCCGTGCTCTCCAAGGCCTAGAAGCCGTCCATCCTCAACTTTCAACGCTCCTCCATCATTAATGCAAAATTTCCTGCCCATACGAGTAAATAAAAAACCCCCCCACATTATTATTTTTTGTTTCTAAATTAAGACCCTTATAATTGAATGATCATCTGGTATTTCGATATTCTGTTTTCGTTCATTAAAATGTTGATGTATGAAATTATTCATACCTTGATTTCTTTTAAAAATGCAGCATTAATCGTAGTGGCAAATAAAATTAAATCGAGGTCTATTGTATAGAATATCACCCCGACCATGCACGTGTTTTCATGTAAATCCATCATGTCACTCTCCCCATCATTAACACACCATCACGAATTTTATTAACTAATTTTGTCGTTCTCATAATTGAAGTTGATTATATTAAGATAGTTGGTTTAAAACAATAATTTTTTTATGATATTGAGAATTTAGAATCTATAAATATATTTTTGAAATGTAAGTTTAAATGACAAGTAGTAACTCTCCAACCCCTGCAAGACCGGGGCCTCTTTACAAGTTTTAAATATCATCTTGCAGTAGTCTATGAAAAAAGATTAGGATAGAGCTTCTAGGATTTTTTATTGTTTCAATTTTCAACTAAAATTACTTACAATATGAGAATCACAAGATTATTCAAGACTCGAGGATTTTCATTCATTTTTCAATCCAAACTATTAAAGGGAGTACCTATGAGTATTCCGTGAACTATCTTAAAATTGTCTTTGTAGTGCAGTCCTCACTTCTTGCTTCAAGCCAAAACACATGGACAACCCAACTTGTTAAAAAAAACATTTTTCGATCTTCTCACTGAAAAGGGGTTCGTACAGGTTTGGTGCAAAAGTACGGCACGGCAAGTTCTATGAAAAATCAAAACCTATACGAATAAAAATTCATATTTTTATAATGGGTCCGCTATTTTTCAAATGATTTACATGAAACTTAAATACCTTGAATCTATATTTAATATGATTACTCTTTTTCTTTCCTAGTCATGAACTAATTGATTTGCAATGTTTAGAAATATTATAAGAAAAACAATATTTGTAGTTATAGAATATTTAAGCGCCACGCTCTCTTTTTAAAAAAAATAAATATACATGAAACACAATGAAAAAATTAAATTTTTAATAATAAACTCTTCTTTCTTTTNTTTTTTTTTTTTTTTTTTTGAAGCCCTTTTGAGTGGATACTAAATACTTGTTTTTTGGGCAGAAACGATGATCCGGTAGTCTAAACCAACTACCAAGCCCAGACTTATATTTTGTGCGGGCTGTCCATCTTCATCTGTATCTTAAGGTGATGATTGCTGTAAATGGACGTCGTTTCTAACTGGGTTTCATTTTCGTTTCGCTTTTGCCCCTTTTTTCGGTCTTTTCTTTGGTGTCTAAATTCTTGTATGCTAAGAAACATAGCTTAATTTACAGAACTGCGGGCGCTGATGATCGGAATATGTACCGATCGCCCTGACAGTTCGGTTTCTCAGGCTCTGCTGGAGAAGGGTGTATGAGCCATGAACCTGATAGTTAAGAGTTGCTATATTTCGAGAATATTTTAGATGATAATTGAGTGGAGCCCCAAGGAGTACTTACAACCACCATCTCTGAAGCTCATTCACTATATATCAGATCTGCCCAATTTGTCAAATTGATGTGAAAATCCAGTCACTTCATTTTCGTAGCATAAATAAGTTGCATCATAAAGACAAACCCAGAAAGCCTTTTCCTTTTTCCTGCTTAAAGCTTAAAGAGCCAATAACAGTGTCAAAATACAAATGGTATGAAGGAGGAGGAAAGAAGAAGAAAGAAGCTTTGGACTAGATGTTTTAGCTTTCGTGGGCAAGGAACTATGTTCTTTTTACCCAGAATTTGAAGAATTAAGCGGTGAAATCGTCTTGAAGTAGCTGCTAGCCTTGTGGGAATGGGCTTGGGGAACTGCAGACGCAGCGGGTTGATTGAAACAGAAAACAGAGCCAATATATTTGACAATGTAATCCCACATCATTCTCTTCACCAACCTCTTCTTAGCTGGAATTACGCCTCCACCCTTAGTTCTGAAGCTTGTCTCTGCCTCGGCTCTAATC
>QEOT01003734.1:116555-137792 GCA_003123785.1 Pterocarya stenoptera | reverse complement strand
GACTCTTGTGGCTTGGACAATAATAGGGTTGAAAGCTTGAACGATGTGTGTTTTAGGACTCTTGATCGGGTGCGATGATCTTAGGTTAATTTGTGTATAGTTTCTAATGTGGTGACCTTTCATTTGGGGGCCGTTAAACACTACATAACAGATCGACTGCTCCAAAGCAGCTTTGATTCAAGAAATATAAACTAGAGGTAAATGTAACTTCACGAGTACTTTAGTCGATCAGGAATTATGAATAGAAATTAGTTGTCATTTAGAAACTGAAATATATTACTAATAGTGGTTTGCTACTTATCATCATCACACTTTTTCTTTTTCTTTTTTTTTTAAATTAATTGAATTCTTCTACTCATCATACATATACCACATATTTGGTAAAAGAAAAAAAGTGTGGTGTGTAGTGTATTAGAATGATAAATAGAATTTTTCTTGCTAATATATATGTATGCATTATGTGTGTGTGTGTGTGTATATATAGATATATATATATATAGAGAGAGAGAGAGAGAGAGAGAGAGAGAGAATCTATGTTTGGAACGACTGGCTTCATTTGATTACATAGATGAGATGAAAAATTTGTAAATAATAGTAAAATAGTTTGTGAATAGTAGTGAAATAATTTGAATTAATATGTGTTATGGAGTTTTGAAAAATAAGAGAAAAAAAGTTAAATAAAAATATTATAAAATTCAAATATTATTAGAATATAATTTTTTAATATAATTTTTTTTAGATTTGAAAGAATTGATTTATTTATTTAAAAGTTTGAAAAAGTTGTAAAACAAATGATAGTTGGCCAACTCATCTATACCTCAATCACAAATTCTCAATATCATATTATTTATTTAAAATTCAATCATATAAATTTAAGGTAGAAGTAAAGAGAAATTTGAAAAAATGATTTTATTAAGTAATTGTAGAAATTTCTTTTATCATTTTTCAAGTTACAATGATTCAGTAATGATGAGACGAAAAAGTTAAAAATTAAAAATTAAAAAGTGTTTGTATTTAAATGATATTTGGATGTTGAGATGAAATGATTGAATGAGATGAATTGAGACTATCTATGAAACCAAACTCTGCCTTAAGAATCTTATGTCAACAAATTAACAACAATGAAGGAGGAGAAAGTAGCCGTAGGAACTAGTCTTGCTTTAATTGAAGTAGAGATAGCATTAGTACAATTTTGATTCCTTCGAAATGCTTAGGGAATGAGATGAAATAATAAATTTGTGAATAATAGTAAAATAATTTGACTTAAGATATTTTATTAGATTTTGGAAAAGAAAAGATGAAAAGTTGAATAAAAATATTATAAAATTAAAATATTTTTAGAATATAATTTTTAGTATTATTTTTTTTTTAAATTTGAAAAAGTTGTATTATTTTTTATATTTTGTTTGGAAGTTTGATAAAGTTGTAATAATTAAATAATAATTAAATGAAAAGGTTGAATATTTGAAATTAAAAAGTGTTTGTGTTTGAGTGATATTTAAAAAAATAATTATGAGAAATTTTGAGATAAGGTGAGATGAAATGTACTTTTCAAACAACCCCTTACTCAATCAATGATCTACATGCCAATAATGCATATTCATATGAAAGGACAGACACACTTATAGTTCATGCTACTTTGCAGATCACATAATCTGATCCTTAGGCCGTGTTTGGGTAACGAAGATACCTCAGCACTTTCCAACTATTGTCGTACGGATAAAAATACTTCACATCCCAAACAGAACACTTCTCAGTACTTTCAAACACTTTTGTAAACAGTATTTCACTGCATGCATAGTGCACAACAGACGCACGGCAACGTGCAACCGGGAGCCTCACTGTAGCCCACTGCGAGGCCTGTCGACTTGTCGGCGACTACCACACGAACCGCCGATGGTTTCTGTCCGACGCACAGTAGCCCCCACATGGATCGCCGACGATCACCATACGAGCCGCCAACGGCTGTCTGTCTCCTTGGGGACGGTCCACGATCTCTTCGGCCTAGTTGCGCCGGGGCACAGTAGGGGTGCCGGCGGCCACCATGTGGACCATTAGCATGTTTTATCCCCGCCTGAACGCCATCGTCACACCCCGACACAGTTTGGGCAACGGCAGCATGAAGCCATGCACCCAGTGCACGTAACGTGCACTGGACTCCTTGGCCAGTTCACGACTGACGTCTCCTCGCCCATTGGAGCACAACCATTTCCTCGACCGCTAGCACCTCAGCCACCTAGTGGCGGGCACATTGCTCAGCCATGCATTNTAAATAATAATAAATAATAATAAAATAATAAATAATAATAGAGTATTCACTATCCAAACGGTGCCAAATATCTTATTGGCAATTTCTAGCCCTGGTAGTAACCAAGTGAGAGGAAAACTATTCGAACAAATGGGTTAATAAACTCGTAGAAACCGATGATACCATTGACCTTTACAACGGATTTGAGTAAGAAGATAGAGTGGACTACACAAAGAGTTTCAGTTCCCCGAGAATAAAGAATTTTATAAAAATAAACTTACAAATTGACATAATTTAATATAGTACGTAAAATTATAAAATTATTTTTATTATAAAGTAAATATAAATATCACATAAAACTATGTTAACTTGTGAGTTTACTTTTATAAAAAAATTTCGTTCGCGTAGAACTTGTTCAATCAAATTGCCTCGATTTTCTAAAGCAAGTTTTTGTAATTCTTTTGGTTGATACAAGTATTGGGTGAGTGCTTCTTTTCCATTGTATTGCATTCAAAGGTACCATAAGCTGTACAAAAGTATACATTGCAGTGGACAAGGAATTGCTGAGTACAACAGTTATAAAGATAAAATGATGAGTTGTGCATGATCTGATGATTCTGATTTCTGATCATCATGAGTGGCGTTGTAACAGGGTGATTAATCTTCTTCCTGGGTGTACTAAAAGCCTAAAAGCATTAAAACGTTGGAGATGGATGTTTCTGTTGATGCTGAACTATGTTGTCTGAATGCATTTTAACTGATTTGCAAAAGCCGACGATGTCGTTTTATAATATCTACAGTCTACACCATCATAGTCTATTCTCCCAACGTCACAGTACCCAACCCTTTCTGTAAAATCAGATATTTTCTCAGAAAATCTTTCATCGGCTGGTTCTCTTTAATCCATTTGCATCTTCAAAATTCTCCAACCATACATGGTAATAATCCCATATTCTAAAACAGACGATTCCACTCCGATTCTCTTAAAACCCTTTCAGAAAATCTCGTTTTTACACCTTTATGAGCCCCAGATTTCTGATTCTATCAGCTTATAGTTTTCCCTCACTTTCCTTCGTTTTCTGAGGGAAAGGAAATTCTAGTGGCCCCATGGCTGCTGCGCTCAGATCCAGACCTTCCAAGGAAACGGCTTCATTCTCGGCCGCCCTGTTCCGCTGCTTCATATTTAACCACATGCACGCCGGTCGCGTTGCTAGCTCTCACTGCACTCACCGTACCAAGTGGGATGACCTCTATATGAACACCCCCTACCACTTCACTTCCTCTAAACCCGTGTCTTTATGTGGCGAGTTCATCGAAAAGGGTATCCAAGTATCCGACGACAGTCGGAAAATAACTCAGAGTTGTAATCTTGATAAGAACTCGAGGGAGAAATTGAGCACTAAGTGTTGTACCGTACTGAGCTCGGATGGGGACACACGGGAGGTGTGGTCCGGGGACGGGATGGTGATACGAACGGGCAATTCGAGCTTGCATGCGGTTCGTGGGAGCGGCGGTGCGAGCCCCGGGTCCGGCGGTGGTAGTTTCGGGTCAAGTTCGAAAGATGGGTGCTGGGGAGGGTCCAATATGGGGAATAGTTTTCCGACGCCGAAGGAGATCCGTATGGGGCTCGACAAGTTCGTAATCGGGCAGGATAGGGCCAAGAAGGTGAATTTTGTATACGTTTACTTGGGTTTGCACGTCAGTTTTAGTTTTTATTATAGAGAGGGCATTGAGTCTATCCCTTTGTTTGTGCTGATAATAGTGTATTTATGATTGTTTGTTGACCTTGGATTTGAAGCTATGCTTTTTCCCACTTTTTGGCGTCGTTTGTGTGGACAGCATAAAGATGTGTTTTGGAAAAAGTTAAGATGTAATTATGGTTCTGTTGTCTATGGTAGTGGCTTTCATTACTGGCTCATTTGGTGAGTGGCTTTGATTTCTTACATGAGTATATAGAGGAAAGATATTGTTGGTATGTTTGTCCGCTAATTTTGAAATGGAAGGGATTGTTGTTGGGTTGTGAAACGTGTGTGATGAGTCACTTATGTTTAAGTTTGATGATTAATATCCTTTGGTCGTGATTGTCTATTCTAGTTAATGTTGTCTTCATGTGCAGAAATTATCTTTTTCACAGTTTTCCCAATCGTGTTGCTTCAATACAGGTGCTTGCTGTGTCTGTTTACAATCACTACCAGAGGATATATTATGAGTCCCTTCAAAAGAGGTTAGTTCAATATAACATTTCCTGTCTGAATATATTGTTCTTCCATTTATTTTCTTCTTGTAGGGAAGTGTATTATCCAAAAAACAACATAGAGCAGTGTGGTCGCTAAAGATCAATTCATGCATTGTATAGTCATATTTGGCCAATGTCATGAAAATTAAGGTTGTGCAATGAAACTCGGGGGTTTACCGAACAGCCTCATGATTCATACAGTGGGTCATAGGACTTCATTTTTCTCTAAACTCTACCACTGTTGTGTTTTCAGCCTCTCTTTTCATGTATGTGGTGCCAGAGAACATAAAGATTAATGATTCTGTCATATTTAAGTTAAATGAAAAAGAAACTTAATGTTAACAGAATGCTCAGTCTTATTAAGCATATACAGAGAATCTGCAATGTCAATATCAATGATCTTGTATTGTGTAATAGCTTCATATTGCTACTCTTACGAAAGTTGTTCGTCTATACATTTAGGAAAGCCAAAACACCTGCTTGGTGTCAATACTCCAAAGCCAATAAGTATATCATTTCACAATCAATGAAAAGACGTCCTAAAAAAAATAGGAGGTGGATTTGAAGTTGTTTTAAAATCTTTATAAACGTATAGTCGTATGCATATTAATATAGTTAATTAAATTTTGGCATTCATTCATGACATTAATTGATACAATCAATGGAATGATTGAAATGATGTACACCCAATTTCAATCATAAAATTGCTATGGAAGAATGTGTCAATGTACCCAAATACTGGGCTTGTAGAAATTGCTGTCTTGACCTCCCTTTATACGAGTGCTGTTATGACACCTTTAGATTACCAGGAAAAAATAGCTGGTGTGGGCCATGTTGTGTGCTTTCTGCCGTTCGCTTCAGCTAAACATGGTTGTTAGGTATAGATGATGATATCTAACATGTTGCTAATATTTGGGAAGCTAGGCCGACAGAAGAGTCAAGTGAGAAGGAAGCAGATATAGTGGATGATGATAGAGTGGAACTTGAGAAGAGTAACATCCTTCTATTGGGACCAACAGGCTCAGGTAATTTAGTGTAACCCATACATTTTAGCAATTTGAAGTATGTAGCTTTTGATGTTTCACTATGTTCAAGAATGTTGGTATTTGTCAGTGTTCTGACCACATAAATAACAGAAGGTTTAGTTGATGTTGTACTACTCACTTGTTCTCCTTAAATATTATTTCAAGGACAGGGAAGACATTACTTGCCAAAACTTTGGCCCGCCTTGTGAATGTTCCTTTTGTTATTGCAGATGCAACTACACTGACTCAGGCAAGTTGATGACATTATTTCTTTTGTTTTGTTGCATTTTGTGGATTCAGATTTTCTTTCTTGGTATGAAGTTTATTTGCTATCTGTTAAAGTCACACTACTGCAGTTGAGTATAAATCTTAATGGGGGTTGATTTTGGTTTGACCATGATCTCCTGTTTTATATGCAGGCAGGATATGTGGGGGAAGACGTAGAGTCTGTATTATACAAACTCCTTACGGTAATCCTTTTTTTTATTAGTAAGACATACCTATTTTACTTATGTGCATCATAAGTTTGCGAAAAGCTAACATATCCCAAAAACTCACAGCCTACCTTCAGTGGCGTATGTACATGTCACTTGTGAATTGTGCTTTCTACTTGCCATTGGAATATACTAACTGTTTCCTCCTCGACTGCGGGCCATTAGTTTGTGCAGGATGGTTGTCATACCTTATTCAATTGTATGTATATTAACTCGTATAGTGATTTCCACAGGACATACCAAACTTTTTGCTATTGGAAATACAAATCTTGAGTCAATATTTTAGCCTGTAAATCTCCAAGTTACATTGAAAGGAAGTGGTTCTTATCTCCGTACCGAGTTATATTCTTTATCTGCGTTAATAATTTTTTCAGGCCTTCACTTTGTATCTCAGCTCCTAGTCAGTCATTATAATATCCTTGAGTCAAGTAACCCAATCTTCCATGTCATCTTTGGGAACCACTTTTGTTGCTCTCTCATGTGGGTGCACATTGCAGCAGGACTCTGTGCTATTATATTTAGAAAGTAAAATATGGGTGCTGCAATTAGAGCTTACTTATTAGTACAAGATTTAGTACTATTCTGAGAAATTTTACAGAATAAAAACCTGGTACTTAGTATTGCTTTGTTCTGTAATTCCTCAGGTAATATGTGAAAGGTTCTTGCAATGGAGCCACTTCCTTTGTTGCCCTCAAATATAAGCTTGATCTCTATTTGAAAAAGTGCTGCTCCACAGCACTTTTTGCTTATGAGGGATAAATAATTATAGGTTATTTAATAGTGCATTCGTATGTCAGGTTGCTGACTATAATGTGGCAGCTGCCCAGCAGGGCATTGTTTATATTGATGAAGTTGACAAGATCACCAAAAAGGTTCCCCTTTCTTTTCCTGTTCAATTTCTCACTTTTTTTTTAACTTCCATGCTCTCTTTTTAATGCTTTCCATATCTTCCTAATTCCACTTGGCAGGCAGAGAGCCTCAATATTAGCAGAGATGTGTCTGGGGAAGGCGTGCAGCAGGCATTACTGAAGATGCTGGAAGGAACGGTAGGTGCAATTTTTAAATGTAAATTAAAGATACGAGTTTATGGATGGTTCCATAAGTTACTCATTGGACATGATGGACATGATGTTTGTACTCTAGAGGCCTTTGTCATAGATGAACATGTAACCAAAATGAATGACCGGATATTTTATTTGGTGGAGTGGGCTTTTACTTATTTACCCTCTGATCTACTAACTTCCATCGATTTTAGGTTGTCAACGTTCCTGAGAAGGGAGCTCGAAAGCACCCTAGAGGTGAAAACATACAGGTACATACACTGTCACATTCGTTTTGCAGATCAGGTTAAGATCAATTTGTATACTTGCTGTTATTGTTTCTTTACAGATTGACACGAAGAACATTCTCTTCATCTGTGGAGGTGCCTTTATTGACTTGGAGAAAACAATCTCAGAAAGGTTAGTCAATATAGAATCTAGTTTTGCAGTATTAGTTTTTTGGACTTGAAATGTATAGTAATTACTAGTAATTGTTTTGCATGCACTCAAGGCACCAAGATTCTTCTATTGGGTTTGGTTCTCCAGTACGTGCCAACATGAGAGCTGGTGGTGTTACAGATGCTGCTGTTGCATCATCTTTATTGGAGATCGTAAGTGCACTCCTGCCTTCCATTAACAAGTAACAGCTTATAGCCTCTTTCTTATATAAATATTTCTTAACACCAAACCCTACTTTTTTCAACTAGTTTGTTGTAGCAGTTTTAGATATTGACATTCCATGGAAACTGTTTTTTTTGGCAGGTTGAAAGCAGTGACCTCATTTCTTACGGTTTAATACCTGAATTTGTTGGACGATTTCCCATCCTTGTCAGTTTATCGGCTCTAACTGAAAACCAACTTGTACAGGTGATATATTGTACCTTGTTTGTCTTGTGAAAAGAATTGTGTCTCACAATGGCATTTACTCAAATTTTATGGCATGAGAAGGAAGATTGAGAACATATAGATCAAGGAGAGATATTGACACTAGAGAGCTGGACAAACGCACCACATTAACAACCATATTACATTGTCATCTCCATGGATAAGTTTAGAGGCATCGAGTCTTTTCTTTTATTGCATCTTCTTCTTAACTCCATTGGGTGTACATGGTGGGAAAGTTTTTTTTTTTTTTTTTTATGTGATTGGTCCTTTTAATACCTATGGAAATGCGATCATTCTGATATTTTCATAGGCATTTATTGTACACAAATAATGTCATTATTAATCCTGCAATAATGTTTTATAGGTCCTTACAGAGCCAAATAATGCCCTTGGGAAACAATACAAAAAGATCTTCCAGATGAATGGCGTAAGTTTTTCATCTGAGACCTCTCTTTCTTCATTGTTCATTTTGGGCTCTATTCATCCATTTAAAAAGTTCATTTCTTGCATGTTAGCTTATAAAAAAAAAAAAAAGAAGTTCATTGCTTACATGTTTGTCCTATCTTTGCTTGTTCATATTAGACTTGCAGGATCCATTGCTCATTCATAGTCTGCAAATGTTATTATTTAGAGCTACATTAGTATAGATTTTACTCTTTTCAGGTCAAGCTGCATCTAACGGAGAATGCCTTGAGATTAATTGCTAGAAAAGCAATCTCTAAAAACACTGGAGCTCGAGGTTTACGGTCAATATTGGAGGATATATTGATGGATGCCATGTACGAGGTGTGTGAATTTTCTGCTTTACAATTTTTCTCTTGGTGTGAAGTGAAAATAGATTGCAGTAGCTGTTGCAATTAGGATTGCAACATAAATGTGTAAAGTTTAAAACTGCTACAAACAGATGAAACCTTGACTTTTGCAAGCGGCGAACAAAGCTCCGAGTCCTTTTTTTCCTCATTTTAATTTTATGGATATGCATTACATTCCTCCTTAGAACATTGAAATCATCGCTTAAATCGTTTTGCAGATTCCTGATGTTAGAACAGGTGATGACATAATAGATGCAGTAGTAATTGATGAAGAGGCTGTAGGAGCTGAGGGACGGGGATGTGGAGCAAAGATCCTGTACAGCAGGGGTGCATTGGATCGATATCTTTCACAACAAAAAATAAAGGATTCAGAGGTGCCTACTTTTATGGCAGAATATATCTTAGCTAAGAGTTTTACATTACACAAATTTGAAGTGTCTAATAAAGCTTTTATTTGCTTTTCAGACCGCTGTGGAGGGGTCTGATAGAGAACCGGAAGTGGAAATAGAGGCTACTCCCATTGTTGTCAGCATGTAATCTTTGGTGAACTTTATTTATATCCTTATATTTTGTACATAATAAGTTACGAATTTATTTAACATTTATATCCAATGGTCTGCAGTCCTTGATGCAGTTGTGTGCCGTTCACCTCCTCCATCAAAGAGAAATGCTGCTCTTTTATCTTAAATTTTGTTATTTCCAATCATATGAGAGCAGAATTTCTCTCATTTTTCGTGGCTTTTTATTTGAGTGATTTACCTATAAAGCTATTTAAAATGTGACGCAAAGAATAATATTATTTTTTTTTTTTTTTTTTTATATATCAAATTGAGCATCATTCCTAATTCCAAGGAGTTGGCCCAAGTGGTGAATTTTGGGATATCACTTCCTTATGGGCAAACAATCTTTTGGGATTACATTTTCTGGTGAAAAATTAGCGATTTAACTAGTTCTGTATAGGAAAACTTTCAAGATTGTTGTGTACGGGATTGAAGTTTATTCTGTAGGATAAGTTTGAAGAATCCTGTCTTGTAGAGGTTTCCCTGCAGAAAAAAAAAAAAAAAAAAATTGAGCAAATGAAGAATAACATTACTCTTTTACAAATTGAGCATCATTTCTTGCTGCATTAGTATATATGATGTTTGATCATTGCAAAAGGCATCTGACACCTAAATCGTGGATTAAAAGTTAATATTGTAGAGACCGACCAATTAATTATTCCTGGATTGCCACGTGTCTGCCTGTTGTCGTGTACCAACAAAATTGTGTTCCAGTTCCTTTGTTGCATTCGTTTTGACTATTTCCTCTTTTATCCACACAACAAATTCGACAAACTTATAGTTCAGTTTTTTAATTCTACTGAAAGCAATGTTAATAAAGGACGTAGATTTGAACTCTCCAACCATAATTCCCCTTTAACTTCATGTTCAATCAAAGGGCACTGTACACTGCTAAATGCTGCTAGATGTGATTTCTTCTTTCTGAGTCATAAATTGACGTGGTTTTATGTAATTCGTTAAATTTATTTTATGATAAAAATAATTTTACAATCTGACGTATCATATCAAGTTACGTTATTTTGTATGATACTTTTGTGTAATCTCTTTGTGGCTGATGTATTTCTCTTTTAATTTTATTACCTTTTACAACTTAATGAGCAACACTATAACTCCAAATTGAGAATGAATCAATGTGAGGTAATATGTTCTGTACATAAATGAGCAATGATACTTTTTGGTATACTCTAATTGATGTGACAAATTTTTAAAAAAATCCAAGGTCAATAATTTCAATGAAAAACTATTTAAAATATAACACAACAATTAATCTAATCCAAGATACCAAAAATATGTAAATTGAACAAACTCATAATCTTTTGCTGCACAGTGTATTTGTTGGGGACATCCCACTTCTTACTCTTATCAATATAAAGCTTTGTTTGGGGGAAAATGGGCCAATAACTTTCATCATACGTGCCACTTGCAATTGTTTGGTACGTCTAGGACCACCTATATAAACAAATGAACATTTTTTTAATCTTTATATAAGTAAATAAATATGCATGGGAAATGCTTTTTGAACTGATGAATTTGATTGATGATTTGTACTGATTATTTTTTATTTTATTTTTCTTAATAGTTAAAGAAGTGAATTTTATTGGTTATGAAATATATGCACATCAATATGGTGATAGAAATATGTGTGTTTATATATGTATATATATACACACACATAGTAATGTTAGAACTACTTTAATATTCCACTATTATATAATTTTGTTGATTTAATAGTATATAATAACTTGAAATCTGTAACAATAATTTATCCAAGGACTGCTAAACCTCTATATCAAGTCAATGAAAGTATAGTTTCTAATGTTTTTCATGCACACATAATATATATTCGCTATATTATACTTTGAATGCAAAAGAGAGAAAAGTTTACAATTTTAAATCACTGAAAATCAATCTACCTCTTGAATTGATTTTGTAAACGAATAAGAAAGAAAAGTTGTGATATATCTACAATCTTTTATAATTATTTTACAACTTAATTTATAATCAATCAATGTAATTATGCCACTCCATTAAAAATAACTTCAATTTTATAATTACCTCTCATTTGAAATAGACTTGTAAAACAGTTATAAAAAAGTCATGAGTTTATTATTTCTAAAAAAAAAAAAAAAAAAAAAAACCCCATAATCAATTAATCAAGCCATTTTCCAAGCCATTAGAAAAACATAAGAAATAAGGTAGCAACTTAATAGAGAAATGATATTTGTAATAGTGGAGTGCGCAAGCATCGCTCAATCCCTTCGAAAAAAAAATGAGTAAATATGAGATCCAGATGAAAAAAAAAACTAATGTTTTAATAGTGAATCTCATTCTGTTTCAAAACGATTACGCAGCGCTTTCGTATTTCACGATTATATGTAGCATTACTCAACTTAATAATGAAAAATTTACTATAACAATCTGGTGAAAACTGAGTCCTTTATACCTCCAATAGAATGCTAACACACTAGAATAGATAAACTAAAACATAAAAACATTGGTGGGTGATTGGGGTGACCAAAAGCTACATCTGAGGTCGGCAGAGCCACCCTAATGTCGGGGAGGCGTTGAATTGACAGGGTTCAGTGCCAATTTGCTGAATTTGAAAGATTCGTGCCAATTTGCCGGATCTAGCACCTTGAAGGCATTGGATTAAGGGTGAGCATAGACTTAGTTGGAGTTCCAATTTGTATAGGCTCATATCTGACTCTAACTCTACCTTGTCAAAGCGGAGTCGGATTTGGATTTCTTTGAATTTTTTTTAGCTTCATATTTAGCTCATTCTAAAAAGAACACTGCTATTTTACTTCTATATTAATATCTAACTTATTTTTATACTAAACTTATACTATAGTGTCTAATTATATGTTATTATACTATAGTATTACATATTGTTTTTAGTGTCTAATTACAAGTTATTATACTATAGTATTACATGTTATAATATTATATTAGTGTTTAACTTATTTGTAACTTATTCGTAACTTATTTCTAAACTAGACTTATTAGTTATTTCTATACTAGTGTCTAATTTATTTTTATACAAGACTTATACTATAATGTCTAATTACATGTTATTATACATTAGTATTACATGCTATAATACTAATGTCTAATTATATACTAGACTTTCTAACGTCTAATTATATGTTATAATATTTTAGTAAATTCATTTGTGTTATTAACCTAGTATACTAGAGTTATTTAAATGCTAGTGTCTAACTTATTTCTATACTTGATTATATATGATTTTAATTATATTTGGTTTTAATATTATGATGTTTATATATACTAGACTATCATTAGTCTATTTTTTTGAGAAAAGTATATTGTATTCATTAATAATGAACATTATAAATTGGGCCTGAAACATACATTACAAGCCAACTACAACATTAATAGCTCATCAGTACACATATGTGATTGATATGGTTTAGTCCAAGCTACAAACTTCAATAGATCTAAAGTCTGAGAGACAGCACAACTCTGTCCAAGACAGAGTTAATAAAACCCCATACTCTGTCTAAGACGGAGTAGAGTTAACCATACCCCACACTCCGTCTAAGACGGAGTTGAGGACACACTCTAAGGAAAAAAGTCCAAGAGATTATGTATTTTTTTATTTTTATTTTTCTAAAAACGAAAGATATTATGGAAATTAAAAAAATGAAAAAATAACAGATTGCACCTTGGAAAGATATAGATCCGCATTTTCAACCTTGGAGGAAAAAAATACACAAACAACACATGTGATGGCGCGTGAAGGCCACGCATCACTTTGGAGGTATGGCGGACGGTCAAGTTTGTAGCAGTCGGTGGCCTTGGACCCAAAAAGGCCTCGTGTGGTGGCAGAAGGGCGCCCTGAGTGGTAGCGTGTAGAATACATGCGCTCTCTTTAGGCCGTGTGTGTGGCTCAGGTGCTGTTCCATTTGGCGAAACTCTTCGCCCATTTGAATGATTGACTCCTTAGGAAGCTTGCGGTAGGGCACTTGGTGGTCATTGGATGCCGAAGAGCAGCATATCGACCTTTCTCCATATTTAACCTTGAAAAACATCCAAAAATGAAAAAGAAAAAGAGAAAATTAGAGATAAGAAGAATGAGAGATGAGGGAGGAGGAAGGGAGGAAGCTCCTTCCCCTGCGCCTTTTCTAGTATGGGGGTTTCTAGAGAGAAGGATGAGCCTCTCTCTCTAAAAAGCTAGGCCGGCTCTAAACAAGCTTGACTTGGAAGTGAATCTTTGGATTATCATTAGTCTATTTATATTATAGTATAAATATATTATTTTATAATAATTAGCTCATACTAGTATATTATTGAATTTAAGTATATAAGTTATAGTTATATGTAAATACTAATATATATTATAACTATTATAAATACATAATTTTATAACATATGCACAATATCGGAATCAGATTTGGAGTTGAAGTATAAAATTGGAGTCAGAGTCGATCCGGTTACACCAAGGACTCAGTCGGAGCAAAATTGAAACAGAATCAAATTTTCAAAATTTTGTTCAGTTCCGCAAATCCAGCTTCGGAACTGTCGACTCCGGCATTAGGGAGGTGCTAGAATTACCGAATCCGAATATGCGGTAACTTTAGTTCATGATTGTAACATCCACCGATGTTGATGGAAGGCTACCACTCCAAAGTCCAAGATATGGTCGGACTAAATTTATCTTGTGATTTTTTTGAGATATTTCTTGGGGGTGGTTGTCGCCACCTCGAGTGTCGGCCGAAATGGTGTATGAAAATTATCTTTAAAATAAATAGCATTAACGATTATATTTTAGGGTTTGAGATTGTCCTTTTAATATGATACATAATTGAGCCTATTGTAAAATGATTGAAACGTTGAGGTGGCGAGCCAGGATTTCATGGTGTAAGATCTAGGTTTTACTACACCAACCTGATAGCAACACCTCACATTTACTAATCGGGAGGTGCTGATGGTCGGGGTTGGGTGTAAAGCCCATGTCTTTATATACCCTCCAATCCTAACTCATCATCTTAACATCTTAAAAAGATAAATTTTACTCATTAATCACTATTCACTCCCACATTCTATACTTATATATATTTTTTTTCATAGGATGTGGGGTGCTTTCCATAGAGTGTGGAGTGTGGGTTGTAAATAGTGACTGATAAGAAGAATTTTTTTCTTAAAAATTCTATGATAAGCTCAATTATACTAAATTAGTTATTTTTTTTAAGAAAAACCTAAAACCTTAAAATATAAATCTTAAGCTTTTAAACATCTTAATGTTAATTACTTTTTAAAACAATCGCCTGACATCATTATCATCGCCCTCTCAAGGGATGATCGAAATAATAATAATAATAATAAATAATTGTGGCTGTTGATTGGGTTAGAGGCCTCAATCGGCCACTAGCAGCAACTGACACCCTAAGCGATGGCCGATCTTGTCGAAAAAATTCTAGTGACAGTAAGGTCGGATCC
The DNA here is from genome assembly GCA_003123785.1 of Pterocarya stenoptera. Taxonomy (NCBI): domain Eukaryota; kingdom Viridiplantae; phylum Streptophyta; class Magnoliopsida; order Fagales; family Juglandaceae; genus Pterocarya; species Pterocarya stenoptera. The sequence continues at coordinate 123,032 of QEOT01003734.1, read as the reverse complement.
AGTCCTAGAATGCATAGATCCAGCATTGGAATGACCAAATCCAACCGGACCCGACACCTAGGCTAGATTTGGTGCCACCACGACTCCAAATTTGGCAAATCTAGTTGGATCCACCACATTCGACGCCGCCTAGATGCTTAGGTGGCATTGGACCAAGGCGATTTGACACCATCCAAGGCCAAAGTTGGCCACCAAATAGGCTTTTTCTTCTTAAGTTTTTTAAATCCTAATGGAATTATTTTAAATTAGTAGGATCTTAATTCTAAATAAGTAAATTAGCTCATTTGGACATTTTGAGTATTTTATAATTACGGAATAATAGTGAAATAGTTTGAATTAAGATATTTTATTAGATTTTGAAAAATGAGATAAAAAGTTGAATAAAAATATTATGAAATTGAAAATTGTTTGAATATATTTTTTTAATATTATTTTTGTTTTGAAATTTAGAAAGTTATATTGATTTTTGTATTTTATTTTTAAGTTTGTAAAAGTTGTATTAATTTTTATGTTTGGATAATAATTACGTAATGAAAAACTTGATGATTTAAAATTAAAAAATATTTTATATTTGAATAATGTTAAAAAATAAAATTATAAGTTTTGATAATATTAAGAATTTTGCATTTTATCCACGTGTCCAAACGTCCACTTGTTGGTATATTGAACAGAAAACTGATGAACTGAATAGTGCAGAGAACCGAGTTTACAACGGGTCCTTGTTGTAAATTTTCCTTAATAATCGTGGGATGGAATTTCTCTATCAAAACGGTCACCCCCCGTCTTTCTCTGTCTCTGTGAGAGAACAAGTACCTTTTTCTTTCTTCGCAGTTCCCATCCCCCTCGCCCTTTTTGGTTTATTTTATTTTCGGGGGGTTTTTTCCCCGTAAGAGAGAGAGAGGGGGGGGAGTGGAATTGTTCCCTCGGAAGCCATCCAACATTCCCTTCCATCCATGGTCGATGCCCTTCCCAGTCTTCCCACCCTCCTCTTTTCCTCTTTCCTCTAAATTTTCTCAAGAAAACAAAGGAAAATTGTTAGAGTGTAAGAGAAATTGAGGGAAGAGGAAAACCTCAGAAATCTGCTGGTTTTTTCTTTTTATTTTTTTGGGGGAGGGGATCTGATTAGTGGGGATTTCTCGGTCAGGATGGATTTGGATAACATTGAGTGCGTTTCGTCATCCGATTTGGACGAGGATGAGATCCACCACCACCAGCAACAGCACCATGGTCTTCATCCACATCCTCACCATCACCCCGAATTTTCTTCCTCCAGGCCTCGCAATGGCAACAACGTTAATAGCATTAACATTGTGGGTCCCACGGTGATTGCACCGGCCACCAGCGTCCACGAATTGCTTGAATGCCCTGTCTGTACCAATTCCATGTACCCACCAATCCACCAGGTCTCTTTGTCCTCTCTCTGTTAAAGTGTTTTCAAATTTTGTGTGGTTTTGCATGTGTTTTCCTCGTATGGTTTTCTGGTTTGGTTGTTGGAAAATTTTTTGGTGGGATTTGTTCGTAGATTTTGACGGAGATCGATCTGGTTGGGGATGGAGTGGATTTGTAGGATTAGGATTGCTTTTGAAAAATAATAATTGGGATGTTTCATAATCTGGTAGAAAGTTGTTTGGGGGATTAGAGCTGGAGATTGGCGACTTTGGGATGGGTTTGAGTGGAATTTATGTGGGCCTGAGTTTTGAAGGATTTGTTGGTTAGAGGATTGTTGATTGACTAGATATGGGTTTTGAGTTTATGGGTGGGTGTTTCTCTATCACGCCATAGATTGTTTTGGATGAATGCTGAAAGTTATTAAACAATGGTTAACTGTAGATTTATAATTAGTTATGGAATATGCATAGAGGACAATGGTTTTTATTTGGATAATTATACAGGACAATGCTTATTAGACTGACGAATCAAACCTTCTTGATACTTTTGGGATTTGTTTGTACTTTGCTTTTCGCATGGATATTTGTACATGGTAAGAGGTTATCGTTGAAAATAAATTTCCCTTCTTTAAAGTAATTACGGACATGTAAACCACTAAAATCATTTGCAGTGACTTTTAGGTAACCGTGGTTTTCAACAAAAGGTGGGGTCTAAAGTCCAGAACAAGGAATTGCTGGTCATTTTGTCTTGGTCATCTGATTAGGTTCAGTGCAGGTCATAAACACCTGTGTGGAGCTTATATATAATCTATAGAGTTGAGGGGTGTCAATAGAAATTTTATCTTGGCTCGCGTGATTAGCTGATCATGTTGGTTTTCACAACTTCATTCCTACTTCCTATAATTTCTTGGGTCTTGTTTGTTCATTTGGCAGAATGGAATTTGAAATCTGTTGCTTATTAGATATGCCTCTTAAATGTTTTTAGCTGAGAGCCATAGAGAGGATTTGAAATCAGTGGTTGGCTTTGGTGCTGTTTGTGTATATTAGCAGTTTTTGGCATTGCACTTTTGCATGGAGGACTGAAGGTTTGATAAGTTGATAGTTGATGACGTGTTTATATAGCTTTCTGAGGAAGACACTTTTTTTGGTAACTATTGGAGCTTGTCCCGTTGGTATGCTGAAGTTGTTGAGTGTTCATGACATTTTGGCTTTGGGGAGAAAACATGATATCTAAAGTAGGGAGGACAGCAGTTATTGAAGATTTTCTTATGAGAACTATGGATAATCATTAAAAAAAAGTTCAAGATTGCATATAACCAGTTGGCACCAGTTGACTTCTGAAGTATGGCTAATTTTCTGCAATAATTATCTCCTTTAAGCAGTGAAGTTGATAATTGGAGCACTTGGGGCATTGGTCAGTGTTTACTTCATTCTGTTTTCTCTTCTTTTAACCAAATGTTTTTCACTATATAGTTTCATCTTGTTGATCGGATGGAAATTTATGATATTGTATCTCTTCTTAGTTTCCCCCCTGATTTCTACCCGTGTCAATTTCATAATGACAAACTGATCGGTTTTTTCTTCAAAGATGGTATATTCATGAAATTGTTTTTAGAATGTACTGACTGATTTGGCCTGATACTGACACATAATCATGTATTTGTCATAAATATACGTTTCTGATTAATTTATTGTTTGTAGGTCTTAGAATGAGCTCCTTTTCTAATAGCTACTACCTTTTATGCAGTGCCACAATGGACACACTCTCTGCTCTACCTGTAAAACGAGGGTACACAACCGGTGCCCCACTTGTAGACAAGAGCTTGGAGACATTAGGTGTTTAGCCTTGGAGAAGGTGGCCGAGTCACTTGAACTACCTTGCAAGTATTACTCCTTGGGATGCCCAGAAATATTTCCTTACTACAGCAAGCTGAAACATGAGGCAATGTGTAACTTCAGACCATATAACTGCCCGTATGCCGGATCAGAATGCTCTGTTGTTGGGGATATCCCTTTCCTCGTTGCTCATTTGAGGGATGATCACAAGGTGGACATGCACACAGGATGCACATTCAACCATCGTTACGTGAAGTCCAATCCGCGGGAAGTAGAGAATGCCACTTGGATGCTCACAGTAAGTGCGATGATGGTATTTAGATTCTTTGGTAGGATTTTCCATAATTACTAACTTGCCTCCGTACTTGTTTTTCAATGATGCCTTATGAATCTGTTTTGTGGAAATAGTTACGGGACCTATATTCCATACAAAGTTCTCATCAAAGAAATTATGTACTAATTGGAGAGGAATTTTTTATGATCATTCTTTAGAGGACATTTTGAGGCATGCTGAAATGCATTACATGCTTTGTGTCTGTTATTTGCTTCAGGTAGCAATCTTTTTGTGTCGCTCAAAAAATGTAAATGACGGACAAAATTAAAAGGAAAATGGGTCAAGATTTTTATTTCACGACTTGTCAAAAAAGAAAAGATTAATGTCATCCTTGAATTATCATTTGAACCTTAAGGGGTGGCGTAGTGGTTCTGGGGCTAGCCGTATAAACTCTACTGTCACTTCTTAAATATTACTCTCTACTGTCACCATTTGATTAATAATTACTCACATGGTATTCTATACGTATTATAATCTTGACATGGGATGATAGTTTCTCATGAACTTGCAACATATAGAAAACTTTAGCATGTATGCTAGGGACCATAATATATTTATATATACTTGTGCCATTTTTATTAAATAATGAATTCATGTATATTCTGACCTTATGATATAAGCATGTGCCTAACATGCGTCATGCCAATACAATAAGGATATGTATAAATAATGTCAATTACAACAGCAATTGTTGAAATACTAAAGAGAATTGAAAAGAAGCTTAAATCAGGATCTTCTAGCTCCATTAAATAGTTTATCTAGTCTATTAGAGATTTGTATTTCTTTGATAGATTATGACTAAACGTGCATTCTATTATTTCTTTGTTTAGATTCTTTTTTTGTTGTATTTATATAAACATATTAGGTTGACTGAAGCTTAGAACTCCACTAATTTAAGGTTATTTATCTGACTAATTTTTCTGGAAAAAAAATACCCTGAGCAACCCTGAGCTTCAGATTCTGGCGTTCATTTGAACAGCAGCCTTTGTACCAGTTTCAATCTGCCTAAATACCTGAATCTCACTACTTTGACTGCTCTATTTTGTTAGGTTTTTCATTGTTTCGGTCAATACTTCTGCCTTCACTTTGAAGCCTTCCAGCTTGGCATGGCCCCTGTTTACATGGCATTCCTCCGTTTCATGGGTGATGAAAATGAGGCTCGGAACTATACTTATAGCCTTGAGGTTGGGGCAAATGGCAGGAAACTCATATGGGAAGGTACACCACGAAGTATCCGAGATAGCCACCGGAAGGTCAGGGACAGCCATGATGGTCTCATCATCCAAAGAAACATGGCTCTTTTCTTCTCTGGTGGGGATAGAAAAGAGCTGAAGCTGAGAGTTACTGGAAGAATATGGAAGGAACAACAAAATTCTGATGCCGGCGCGTGCATACCGAACCTCTGTAGCTGATAAAGATGATTTTGAAGGCAGCATCAATTTTTCTGTTCGAGACGCAATTGTGTTGTAACTGCTCCCATTTTTCTGGTATGTTGTAATGGAGGAAAGTACCAAAGGAATCCTGGAAGGTTTTAGCTTCTTTCAATTGTATGATAAGCTACCTCTTCTTCCTTTACCACTTCCTTGTAAACATGGTTGAATTACCTGGCTCTAGACTAAGAAGACTACAAGTTGTAGTTGTGTCTTGTGAATATAAACTAGACACGCTAGGTATTGAGGTTGTTTCCTGTTTTGAACTGTTTGTATGACGCCCTGGGATACACATCATTATTTTACTAAATTGTGAGAAATGTTAGAGATACTTATAAAGCTTCCAGTGCACCCAAACCCTAGGACCTTGGTTAGGTTTGGACGGTGAGTTGAGTTGAGTTGAGATGAAAGTTAAAAATTGAATAAAATATTATTTTTTAATATTATTATTATTTTAGGAATTGAAAAAAGTTTGGTTTATTGTATTTTATATGAAAATTTGTGAAAGTTGTAATGATGAGATGAGATAAGATTAAATGAGTTGAGATTAAATCTCAATTCAAACCCTTGTTTGTTTTCATTTTCACAAATGAGATGAGATGAGTTGATATTAAAATTAAAAATTAAATAAAATATTATTAGAATATTTTTTTAATATTATTTTTATTTTAGAATTTGAAAAAGTTAAATTATTTATTTTATTTTATATAAAATTTTAAAAAAATTATAATAATTAGATGAGATGAGATAAATTAGAAAAACAAACTATGCACCAGGGCGTATGCCTCGTTGACAGTGCTGCATCGTTTTTGACACGACGCTACCCAAATCAGGTTATTTCTGACCAGCCTGCCAATGTCGGTTTCGTGTTCGGTTAGGCCTCACATCTACCTGGATTTCAGACGCGCCGCCCATCACATCGACCTGGGCCTCACTAACCTTTCACATGGATTTACATCTCTTTGTTCTTTGGGCAGACCCATATCTTTCTCAAACTACTCAAGACTCGTCTTCCTCCTCTCCACTAGTGGTGCTCTTACATTCACTAGGAATAAGAGAGAGAGAATATATCTAGAAAGAATTAGAGAGAGAATTGAGAATCAATGTGCATTTTCTTGTAGAGAATAACTATAGACGAGTTGGTCTAATAATCTTCAAATAATAGCCCTCCAATGGAATGTTGACAAGTAGACTCTCCATTTTAATTTTGATGTGCCTACACCCTACGATTTGCACCCATGGAACCATCCCCTTCCCTCACCCCTGTTTCATCCTTTCGCAGAAAAACCCACCTCTTCTGGTCTCATCCTCACGCATGAAAGCCGCCGCCACCGCCATCGACCCTACATCAGAACCCACAGAACCCGTTGAAATCCTCTGCCCTTTCTCCCCCATCTCCCATCCTCTTGCATGAAACCCACCCCAATCATTTTGCAGATCTAGAATTGCCGCAGCCATTTTGACTGGAGTTCTTCTTGGGTGCGTCTTT
>QEOT01003734.1:78860-112248 GCA_003123785.1 Pterocarya stenoptera | reverse complement strand
GTAGTGAGTAATTCAACTAGTAAGATGAAATTGAATTACGATGACGTACGTGACATGATTCTTGTTGAGAAGGTATGCAGAAAGGACTTTGAGAGTTTTTTTTTTGGTACCAGTTTGGCTCTGGGTGTTGATGATTGGGGCAAGAGATATGACATGTCAAGATCCAAGAACAGGGGCAAGAGAAAATGAGATCTGAGCAAAAGATCACTTGCTGGAGTTGTGGTAAGCCGGGCCATATAAAGAGAGACTACCAGAATCAAGAAAGGGCTGATGATGACGTTGTGAATGCGGTCGTTGAAGAAATATAGGATGCTCTAATTCTTGTAGTGCACAGCCTAGTTAAAGATTGTGTGTTGGATTCAGGAGCTTCGTCCTGTAGCATCTCACATTGAGAGATCATGTAGAACTATGCTGCTGGTGATTTTGGAAAGATGTACACGGCTGATGGAGAGGTACTGGATGTAGTGGGAGTGGGCAATGTGTGCATCACAATTTTGAACAAGCGCATGTAGACTTTGCAACAAGTCAGACACATTCTAGATCTGAAGAAATGCCTGATCTCTTTGGGACAGCATAACGATAGTGGTCATACAATAGCGTTTTCTGGAGAAGTGTGGAAGGTCACAAAGGGTGCGCTGGTCCTGGCGTGTGATAAAAGAACTAATACTTTGTATTTAACATTAGGGTCTAGTGATGTGTAGGAAAATACAGAGGTGTGTCAAAGTAGGCTTGATCTTGCAAATCAGATGGGGAAGTAAAAGGGTGTCAGCTTTGTTGTACCTTATGTAAGCTTGGAGAAATCTCTCTAGACCATAGTGCGGTGCAGAGGCGTGAGACATGGGAGTAGAGTGTTTGGTGTTCCGGGGACATCTACACCTATAGTTGGTGCTCGTAGAGTTGCCAGGATGACCAGACCTCCATGGTGGACACCAACCTTGAATTGTATCCTGCTGACAAAAGGTGGTGAGCCTTAGAAGAACAAAAAAATCTTGCGAGAAGGGAGATCTAGTAAGTGGGAGTTAGCTGGGGTTGCCAAGGTTGGTTCGAGACTGGATATTCCCAGTGCAGCGGGAGTTGTGAGTTGCTAGTGGATGTGCTAACTGAGGGCGATGCACGTGAGAGATTGAAGTTGGGCTCGACTTCAGTGCGTCTTTTGGCTTGAAGACTGGAAGCTGTGAGCTGCAGAGGAGATATGGCTTGTGCTAAAATAGTGGCTGGCATGTGGAGAACCAGTCTCCAAGTGGAAAAGGCACAGACATAAAGTTTGCTCCACTGTCTCTCGACCTGGTGCTGAAGCGAAGCTCAACCTGTGAGTTCGCTTGAGGTGCACTTGACAGTGGGCTCGAGCAAAGATCAGACAGATTGTTTGCTCAAGGTTCGCGTGATGCTAGGCTCGAGCAAAGCACTAACCCTAGTGTTTGCTTGAGCAGCGCTCAACAGACCGCTTGAGCTAATGTTCTATTGGCTGTTTGCTCGAGACACGCTCGACACTCACTCGAGTGAAGAACCCAGTTTTGTCGTTTAGGATTTTCAATGCCATTTTCACTATATATATGTAATGTTTCTTGTCTGGATGTTCAGTAAATTAGAGTGAACAAAGAGAGGCAAATGTATGAGAGCAAGTTAAGAGTAGGGGTATAACCGGTCTGGTTTTAGACAAAATTTAGGACCGAACCGATATGTACCGGTTTTGCATTTTTTAAAACCGATTACGCTCTGGTTACTCCCCTAAACCGGTACCTCCGATTTTACCAGTTTCCGGTCCAGTACAATCCAATTTTTTAGTTTTTTTAAAATGTAAAAAACATATAATAAAGTGTTACTTCTTATGATAAAATGTTATTAATAATTTAATATATATGTTTTATGTTTAAAGCATATGATCAATTAAATTTTTATTTTTAAGATTAAACTTTTATTTTATAAATTATAATAACATGATCTTATATATAATTTTATTAATAACATATAATCAAACAAATTACGAATGTTTATATTTAAGATTAACATTTTATGTTATAATTTATAAATTATAATATGAAATTATTTCATATATAATATATAATTATATATATTATATATAAAAATTTCATATATAATTATATATTATATATAAAACTTATATATATAAAATATTTTAAAAATATTTTGTGTAATATATAAAATTAATTTATATATATATTTTTCTCAACCGGTTTGGTCCTAGAAACTATGGAATTGAGACCGGACTGGGTCCGGCCAGTTTTCATAATATAGGAACCGGTCTTGGACCAGACCGGTTCAAAACCAGACCAACCGGTCCAGTTTTCCGGTTTAAACTTACATCCCTAGTTAAGAGAGAGAAAAAGTCTTAGAGAGTAGAGTAAAGATTGTGTGAGTAGAGTGGTACTCTTGTAACTCATTGTGTGTGATTGTAATCTCCTCTGAAATAAAATCCCTTGCAGCTCTATGACTTGAATAATTCATCAAGCAACTTTTCTACAATAGCGATAGGAAACTTATCCTTAATAGTTTCATTATTCAACTTTTCTTTCTCATTTCTTAAAATTTTAAAAAATATCTTAACTCAAATCACTTCATTACTATTTACAAACCATTTTACTTTTATTTATAGATATTCTGAGATATTTTAAGTGTCCAAGCACTTCATAGATCTAAATTTCTCAACAACTGATATAAAAATAAAAGATAAAATTAATTAAGTGTTGACGAGGTGGCTCGATAGAAAAAAAGAAAAGAAAGATGTTTAAGAAATTATAGAGGTGATAGATCATGTACTCTTACTTGTGGAATGTACTCTTACTAAAACAAATTAAATTAAGATTTTGGGATTGAAGCCCACACGATTTTTAGAAAGAGAGGCTCTCACATCTCTTTAAAGCCCCCTCTCTCCCCTCCTCATTTTTTTTTTCTGTTTTTCTTTTTTTTTTTCCTTTGATTTTTTCATGTTTTTTTTTTTTCAGTCCAAATAAGGGAGAGAAGTTAGATCTGAGCTTCTCCAGTGACCATCTTCAAACATGCGCCCCACCGGAAGAATCCTCCCTCGCCAATCTTGCAATCGACCAGATTGGGCGCCAATAGGAACGAGTTGCACCCATGCGTGGGTCAAAGGGAGTGCATGGAGGCCACGGGCCACTACAAATCTTCTTCTGTTGATGCCACGAGTGATAGCTCAGGGTCCAACAACTCTAGCACCTTTAAGATCGACCAATCAGCTTCCTCCCAGGGTGGTGCATGTCCTTCACGCGCCACCACAGTTTTCGTTTTCCAGTCTTTTTCGATTTCTTTGTTGTGTGTTTTTGTGTCTTTTTTCATTGTTGTTGTTTGCGTAAGAAAATAATTGAAGTAGCCTATTGGACTTTTGTCCATAGCGGTATTGGTCCCTACTTCCTCCGTTTTGAAGGATGGGTGTGTTGTTCACTTCTCCTCCTTTAAAAGATGGAGTTTGGATGCGTGTTGTTTTTCCTCTATTTTATGCAGAAAATGAAACCCTATTTTTGAGAGTTTCTTGAAGTTTAGACAATGTACGTCGCAAAGATATTTGTGTACGGGGATGCTTACAACAGATGTTAGTTTGGCTTGTAACTTGAGTCACAGATGTAACTTCTTTTATGGAATGAAATGAAGTCTATTTCTTATAAAAAAAATTAGGATTTTGGGACCATTTTTTCTTTTGGACAAAATGAAAATCGTCCCAAAAAATAACTTATAGGGACGAACTTCAAATTTCATACCTTAAAAATGACGAAAGTTGTTTACTGTTCAAACAAAGAATATTTATTCGAACAGTATATCTAGGGACGAGAAATTTTGTCGCTAATAAAACAATCGTTCAAACATTTACAAACATGTTCGAACATATTAAAATAAACATTCAAATGGATAGTATCTAAGTCGAATAAGAATTTTGTGCGTTAAATGACTAAATTTAGTGGGACATGACATATTATTCGAACAACATACAACACCGTTTGAACGTAAAATGATGGGTTCAAACGGATATTAATTGCAGAAATATTTTTGAACATAATAAAATAAACATTCAAACGGATATTATATACGATCGAATGAAAAATTGGTGGGTTAAGTCACTAAATTTAGCTGGATATTGACTTACCATTCGAACAATTTACTGTAATGTATTGTTCGAACGACCAGGTTAATCAATGTTCAAACGTAAAACAAAGAGTTCAAACTAAAATTTATTGTAGAAATATCTTGCGGAATGGAGAAACATTCGAATGGTTATATGTTACAGTCGAACGATGACAGAATTTTTAAAATTTGCTACTTAATTATGGAGAAATATTTAATTTATAAAGAAATTAGCAATTAAAGAATATATATATATAGTAGAAATCAATAATTAATGTAGAAAAGAAAAAGATGACTCATAATTAAATTAATTTTACAAAATACAAAATATTATCCACACGAAAAACAAAAAAGAAAAAGAAAATAAAAAATACAGACTACTATTGAGCCAACTTTCTAACCACATCCTCGACTCTTGCTAGGCAAGTCTCTAGCTATGTTAGTCAAGTACTGATCGTGACCTGAGTCACAGAGATGATATCAATCTATATAAGTAAGTTAGAGATGCTAGCATTAATATCTGTACGTAAGTCAAATATGACACTTCGAATCTAAGTACGCACTGCATCAATCATCTCAGATGTATGTGCGTGGATCTCTACATTAACTATATCTGCAATTTCCCCATGAAGAGTAGTGTGTGATGCCTTCTGTGTAGATATCTCACCGGCCGATACTCCATGATCTCTCGGGTGTGCATCTCCTTAAGTACTGGCTCTAGAATAGGAGCACGAAGACGACATCTTGAGTGTCCTGTGCTTCATGAAAGGGTGGAGGAGTTGATCGGTCCAATCGGCTCTTTGACACGCTTTGCAAAATCTGGCAGGATCCTAGCATGTAGCAGAAATCGTGTGATCATGATCCCAAATGACAGTATATCCATTGTAATGTACTGGGACTCTGATAGAATCCTAGTGAATATATAACTCACTAGGTCGATAGGCACCCCACAAGCAATGCGTTTCATAAAGTTCGCCCGATCCATGCCAACATCTATCTTGTGTTGATGATGATCAATGTTATTGGCAATAATTAAGTTCATGATCTTGAAAAAAGCAAATAAATATGCCTGTTTGATGCTCTTCATCCATCATAGGAAGGAGCATCTGGAGCAACAACCAATTTCTCACCTCATAATCAGTGAGGGCATCGAGTACATCTCTATCAAGGCCTTCGTCCTCAACCTTCTCCCCATCACCTGTAGCTGAAGACTTCCTGGGCATCACGTTAGGATATGCAGTGCTGAATCGTAGGATACCAATCAAATTGGCGAGTTTGTCCATTGAAAATGTAATTGGGGCACCACATTTGGATATGTAGTGCCCTTTCGTCATCCTGACTGGAGCTCTCTATAAAACTATGAGACGATGTCGATATAGGAAACAATGTCTTATGTTTCATCCTTCTGGTTGAGGATTCATGTCCAATCATGTTTGACGAAGGCTATTATCAAGGAACGACCTTCCCATATAAGATCCTGAAAGTAAAAAATCTTCACCTAACGCTCCAATAAAATAGTCATCTCTTGAATTGTTTCAAAGGAGGGTTGCCCTGGTTTGTCAGGCTTCGCTCCCCTGTAAGACATTGTCAATCTAAAAATTTTAAAAATAAAATAAAGAAAATTAATTTTAAAATATGAGACATAAAACTTTAGTACTAAATTATATGCTAATTAAAACAATTAGAAACTGTTTTGTGTTATACCGTTCTATCGACGATAAAGCATTCAAATGGTAGTGTTCAAACGGTTAAATAACTGCTCAAACGTTCTTGAACGGAGCAAACCGTTTGAACGTCATCCTATACAGTTCAAACACAATGGTTAACAAATGTTCGAACGGTTGATTAACCATTCGAGGAGTGGATTCCTACCATTCGAACGACAAAGCCATCATTCAAACGATTTCTGAAGCGAACTCAACAATTGCTTAATCAACTCGATGGCCATTGAAATGAAAAGAATCTACCGATTCCTTTTGTTTTTCGAACAAATAATACATATAATACTATATATGATACTATACTAATACTATATATATGATACTATACTAATACTATATATGATACTCTATATGATACTATAATAATACCAATGGCGAGTCACGTTTGAATGTTGCCTAGGGTTTTCGGCACCTCTTGAAATAGTGGCAGGAATTTCTCTCGTCAATCTTTGAGCATCAGATTAATGTTTGAACAATACTTTACTACCGTTCGAACAGTGACAAAAAAATTCGTCAACGGGAAATATTACCCGCTCAGAAATAATTTTCCCATTCAAACGTAAATGGGAGACTTTTGTATTATCCATGATTTGTGAGGTTATTTTATGAATAATCAGTATCTTTTGAAGAGTGTATTTGTCAATGTTGTTCTGCGTTCGAGTATAAAAACCGGATTGAAACCATTCGAACAATATATATTACAATTCAAACAGTCAAACTGTGTTCAAACGTACATTATATACGTTCGAATATTAATTTTCATAACACAAAATACTCTAATTAAATTATACAATAAATTTCATAAATATATTTTAAATTATCACACAATAGAACATCATATGTAAATTTAGGAAGTTTTTTTTTTTTTTTGGGAAAGGAAGATAGTTTTATTTCTCAATTCCTTTAAAGTAAGGAAAGAATATATGGAGGAAAATTCTCCAAATCAACAATTACATTAGATGTAAGAAGAGCAGCTTTAGCTAAATTATGAGTAACTAAATTTGCTTCTCTTTTGACATGGTTCGAGGACCATCTTTCAAAACAAAGTGACTTAGACTTGATCTCCCCAATAAGCAATCTGGTGCTGGTCAAACTTTCATCATCCTTAGAGATAGCTTGAATAACTTGCAATGAATCACCCTCCAAGACGATACTAATGAGTCCCAGTTCCAATCCAAACAAGGTTGCTTGAAGAGCACCATTTGATTCTGCCAATAGGGGATCAAGAAACAAGGATCTTTTCTTCCTAATAGTAGCTATAACTTTAGCTTCCGAGTTCCTTACTATAATACCAATTCCAATACATCCTTGGTTCTTATCTATTGCAATTTCTCAATTGACCTTGAAGTACTCTGAGGGAGGAGGTTCCCATTTCTGAACAACATTACTAACAGGAGCATGATTGCTGGACTTTTAGCCTTACTCTCCTTCAACTGTTGTAGAGCTTCTATTGATTGATGAAACACTTCATTTGGATGTTTGAAATCACTTTGAAACACAAAAGTATTCCTTCTCTGCCAAATTATTTGAGCCACTACTACTACTTCCTCTACTACTTCTTTTTCAAAGTCAGCACAATCCTGAGAATAGCTCTAAAAAAGACTTCTTCCAACAAACCCTTTTTTGCAATTGTTCCGAGCATTCCAAACATCTTGGGCAGCAGGACAAGACCACTGAGCATGTACCTCTATTTCTCTCTCACACAACAAATGGGACAGTTTGGTTTATCCAACACCTTCCTCTTAAACAAATTCTGATTTGTGGGCAAACCATCCCGACAAGATCTGATGGGGATGTGTTCAGCTTTCATATATCAATCCACACTATGCTTCGAATGGGGCAAGAAGGTTGACCTTTAACTTGTTCTTGAAGTTTTTTATGAAAATAATATGCACTCCTCATTGTGAATTGACCATTTGAAGTTCTTGTCCACATTAGTTTATAAGGTCTATTCGTGCAGCTTGTAGGGACCTTCATAATGAGCTCAGTTTCCTCTTAAAAAAGAAAATTCTACAATTAATGAAGTCCTCTAGAAACTTGTATCAGGATCAATAAGCGCCTGAACTTTAGCATTTTCATCCAAACCTGAGACTATTGTCTTAATTTGAAAAGGGGTAGGTTTTGAAATCCACTTGTCCTTCCAAATTTGAACACTCTCCCCATTTCCAATCCTCCACATGGTGCCCTTCATTAATAGAGACTAAGCTGCTAGAATACTTCTCCAGATATAAGATGGCCTGCTGCCAAGTTTAGCCTGAAAAAATTGAAGCTTAGGGAAATATTTCTACCTTAGGACTTGAGATGCTAAAGAGTGAGGGAATTGGATCAATCTCCACCCTTGCTTGGCTAACGTAGCCAAGTTAAAACTTTACAACTCCCTGAATCCTAGACCACCCACTGCCTTAGACTTTCCCATATTATTCCAAGAAATCCAATGTAATTTCCTCTCATTTTCATGTTGTCCCCACCAAAAGTTCTTCATAATCTTGTTTATCTCCTTTTCGGACCATGATTTGTCCATTAGTTTGATAAAAAATTCTAAAATACAATATAATATCTAGTTTATCACCCAGATTGACCTTTTTTTTACTTAAAATAGTTTAAAAAATAGTACACAACAAGGCTCAGAAAACTGACCGAGAGAGAGCTTCTAAGGCTCGTATGGTGAGTGAGATGAGATGAAGTTTTTGTGAATAGTAGTAAGATAGTTTATGAGTAGTTGTGAAATAGTTTGAGTTGAGTATTTTTTGAATTTTGGAAAAAGAGAAAGAAAAAGTTGAATAAAAATATTATATAAAATTAAAATATTGTTAGAATATAGTTTTGTAATATTATTTTTGTTTTAGAATTTGAAAAAGTTGAATTATTTTTTATTCTTTGTATTTGAATTATGTTTAGGAAGGATGTTGAACGAGATGAGATGAGATGATAATTTTGGGATGAGATATATTTTCAAACAAGCCTTGAGTGTTCTCTTCAAGAACGGAAATGAAAATGGATGAAATGAGTGAAAGGATGACTTGCACGCCTAATACACTTCTGAAAATTGAAGTATGGGCTTCAGTGACACCTTGATGGGTGGCGATTAGGTTAGAAAAAGGTGCAAATAGTGAGTGATTTTCAGCTAAGGAAACTTTCAAGAGAAGAGTGGTGGTGAGGTGGCCTTTTCCTCTCACATCAAGTGACTATTTGGGATTGTCATAGGAAAATGTTGGCCTGACATGGGTGGGTGGAAACATCTTCAAGAAGTTTTGCTGAGGTGGCCAAAATGCATGGGTCCTAAACAAGTAGGTTTCAATTTGGGGTTTAAAAAGGGTTTGGTTAGGATTTGAGATGCTATCAAGCCCAAATTCATTTTTTCTTGACCTAATCAAAATTCCAAAGTTTAAAGGGTTGAATAATGATGTTATCACATGAATTTGAGGGATTAATAGCATGTGGAAGTGATTAAAAATCAAGTGATTAAACACAATGCTAGAAATCGATTTAGTTTAAGGTTTAGAAACCAAGTTTAGGGTTTGGAAAAACCGTTTAGGGTTTTGGTTTCAACCAAGTTTTTGGTGTTTCAATTGGATTCCAACTATTTAGGGTTTCACTAGGGCTGAAACGCTCTTAGTTTGGCACAAAATGGATGATTGGATGGAATAAGGTTTTGGTTAGGTGACATTATCTCACACCTTGATTTCCTTCATATTTGCATCTCATGGTTCCTTTTGGCGCCAAGTATCCTATACTATTCACCAAGTGTGGCTAAGATTTTGCCAAGTGTCCAAATAAAACTTCTCTAACATAAATTGTCATTTTGAAAACATTGCATTTAGTGCTACTATTGAGGTTACTATTCACTCTGGGAAAAGTGTAATAAACTTTGTACTGTAAAATACTAAACATACACACTAACCTAACTGTGTAATTTGTTTATTGAAATCCAACTCCAAAGTGTCTCGAAATAAACAAAACACATTTTCAAACAAGTGTTTCGTTTGAAAATTGAGAATAGTTTATTGAGCCATAAAATCCTTAATATTCCTCAAAGTTTAATGGCGGAGATCAAATCTCATTCTGACCCTTCTATCTATCTAAAATAAATAAAATCGCATTTTTTACACCATAGAGAGTGGTAACACAGACTATGTTGAAAAACTAAAACTTACGTAATTAGTCGATTTGTGAAAACTTATAGAGTTTTCACGAGGTTCGTAAAGCTTATTGAAATTCTACCATTTAATTTCTAGCGGGCTGTTACACTAATCGTCACCAAAAAGTTTATGTGAAGGTTAAATTTTTTTCCCGTGAAGATTTCATCTATAGCAAAACATAGAATTCGTTGTAGTGTAATATGTTGTATGTGTTTTTGGAAAAAGAAAAAGAAAAAGAAAAATTTGAATAAAAATATTATAAAATTAAAATATTAGTAAAATATAATTTTTTTAATATAATTTTTGTTTTGAGATTTGAAAATGTTGAATTATTTTTTATGTTTTGTTTGGAAGTTTGGAAAAATTGTAATAATTAGATAATGATTAGATGAAAAAAGTAATATTTGAAGTTAAATTGTATTTATGTTTAAATGGCATCTAGATGTTGAGATGAAATGAGTTAAGACTATCTAAAAATTATAATGATTAGGTAATGATTAGATGTTGAGATAAGATGAGTTGAGATGAAAAAAATAATATTTGAAGTTGAAATGTATTTTTAAGGTCTTACTCTTACATAACCTTCGTAAACTTAAGCCTAGTTTGGATAGCAAGATACTCGTATTTCATTTCATCACATATCAATATTCAAATACCACAAACACAAACCAGCCCTAGTCAATTTCAAATTTTAAAATTTTTCATCTAATCATTATATCTTTTCCAAACTTTCAAACAAAACACAAAAATTAATTCAACTTTTTCAAATCTCAAAACAAAATAATAGTAAGAAAATATATTATAACAATATTATAACTTTATAATATTTTTATACAACTTTTTTCTCTCTCCTTGTGCAAAACCCCATAAATATTTTAATTCAAATCATTTCACTAATATTCATAAACAATTTCACTACTATTAACATATCATCTCATTTCCTCTCACTGTTCAAACCAGGACTTAAGTACTATATTGTAATCTTGGCGAGCAACCCACTGATCCATCTCTGCTGGAACCCTAGAAGCATTGCTGACTAACTCATGTTTAGCAAACTGAAGGAATTGATCAAATGATCAACAGGGTGATGGCCGTCTGTATATGAGGAGAGGAAAAATGGTTGGCATGAAGGCTCATTATCTGGCAGTACTGGATTTTCTCTCACAAGAAACGTTAACGAATAAAGTTTTCAAGAATTAGTAATGCACAAGACCTGTTCAAAAATCGTGTGCCATGCATAAGGCTTAACTAGCTAGGTTTAGAAATAGTTTTAGTTCGTATTGTTGAATTCAGATTCTAACCCGGTCACTTGATAAAGAAATCTCACGTACATCTAGCAAAACTCACTTGAATTCATCTTCAATCAGAACTCTGTGTAAACCAGGTCTTTTAGACCTCATCTTTCTATTGAATGGTAGAACTAGAATGCATATATACTCACACCAGATTATACCCACTCTAATTAATTTATAAAAATAAAATGTTAAGTATTTTAGATTTTTATTTGTTGTTAATAAGGGCCACATGTCACACTCTAAGTCTCTAATAGGTTACCATGCGGCAACCTAGCCTGGTGTCAAATGAATTGACGGGACATGATAGAAGCATCTAATTATAATCCCAAAAATTTGCACACCTAGAGAGTATAAATTATAGAAAAATTCTCCACATGAGTCACTATTCATCATCTCATATCTTGTATCTTATAAAAAAGTTATATGTATGAGGTGTGAGAGTGAATAGTGACTGATGCATAGCATTCTTCTAAATTATAAGGTAGTGATTTACAAATGAGCTAAAACCTAGAAACTGATTATACTATTACTTCTTTTATTTTTTGTGGTATACTTTTTTAAGGTCTCGTTGGATTCGAAACTCACATCAACTCATCTCATCTCATCATTACAATTTTTTTAAATTTTTACATAAAATATAATAAATAATTCAATTTTTTTTAAATATCAGAATAATAATATTAAAAATAATATTCTAAATATATTTTATTTAATTCATCTAAAACTATTTCAACTCATTCAAATGGAACTTTAAATTGGCCAACTATCTTTTTATTTTCTTTTATTTTCTGTTATTTTTTTTTTCTCTTTTTGTTTAAATTGAGGCAATCTGATCGCCCATTCTTGAAACAGTGTAAAAAAATTGCTTAATAAAAGAATAAAAAATCTCTATGCACCCGGGACGCGTACACCCCGGATACCCGGTGTTGTGTGTTTTTTTTTTTTAATTTAATTAATTTATTATTATTTTAAATTAAAATAATAATAAAAAAACTGCCAGTTCCGCAACAGGTACCCAAAGCCGGGTACCTGTAGTAGAACTGATAAAAGAAAGCTAACCAATTGGCTGAATGAGCTGGCTAGACTAGACAATTTTTCAAGGAATGAATTTAAGGGTTAAAATAAACAAAAATGTCCTGATCTAATCTCTCAAAGTATACATGAATTTTTGGGATTGAAGTCTGGAATAAAAATATATAAAAAAAAAAAAAAATTATTTGCACTTAACCAAAAGAAGGAATAATGAGAATATAACAATCTTTTTTTATGTAATTCCAATTGAAAACTTAAAATAGAAGAAAGATAACACTTCCGGAAAAATTGATTGGCTCAAAACTCGCAATGGTCATGAATAGTCTCCATTCAGTTATCTTCAAGATTCTTTTTCAAGTTTTATAGCCTACGAACCCATGATATATATAACAAAAACATATATAGAAGGAAAAATCGAAAAAGAGAAGGAATCTAACAAGTAAATGACACAAAAGGTAAAGTAAAACTACTTGATCTCACTCCAAACTAAAATGAATCGTTCTCCTCAGTGTGAAAATGATATACTGCAAATATCTTATTTCGTTTGGATTCGAAACTCACCTCACCTCAACTCACTTCAATTCATTCCATCTCATCATTATAACTTTCTTAAATTTTCATACAAAAATAATAAACAATTCAACTATTTCAAATATCAAAACAATAATAATATTAAAAATAATATTCTAATAATATTTTATTTAACTCATCTAAAACTATCTCAACTCATCTCTGAATCTAAACGAGGAAGAACACGAGCCCTCGGAACAATAAAAGTGAGGCAAGGAGAAAGAATAGCATTACTTGATCAAGTTAGAAATCTACTACTAGTAAAATATTAGCTAAAACGAACAAAAGAACCTAGCAACCAAAACAATAATCAAGTGAAAAGATTAAAAGGAGAGACGCTTCGGGCAGGATGCGGTGAGTACGTAGCTCAGTTTTACACCCTCCAATGGGGTAAAGCCACGTAAGCTTTCTAATATACTTACCCTAAAAACAAATACACTTGATCAAACTCACTTGAGGAACAAGCCCGTCGCTCTCTCTCTCTCTCTCTCTCTCCCCAAGCTTTGTATCCCTCCAAACTCTGTTCCCTTTGTTTACTACTTAGCCTCCCATGATCATTATGCCCTTCTTGTCTCTTTCACTTCTTCCTCCCTCTAAGATTTTACTGATTATCTTGGAAAGCGGAGTTGGCAAACACTGTCGGCGGGCCTCTACTTGAGTGGATCTCAAAATGCAAAGCTTACTAGTTCACATTTGAGCAATTTGTTCCTTCTTTCATGCTCTAATCGGAATGGCAACAACGAAATTAGGGACATAATTGGTCCAGTCCGATTGGTCTTGGAGGATAGTTTTGGAATAAACGATTCTTTCAGTCCACTAAAACACCTGACCGGACCAATTTGGTTTGGTCAGTCGATCTTATCAGGGTGCTTTGAATGGGAAATTTTTTTTCACGTGTTTTTTTCAAAAGAGTTGTATAAAATGATAAAGAAAAAGTAAATAAGTGAATGATTTAATCTAAGTATGTACTTAACTGATTAAGTATTTAAATTAAGTGAGTAATTTAATATTAATGTTAATAGAATGTGTTAATAGCATGTGCATTATTAATACTTAATATCCTATCTTAAATAATTAGGTTTGAAGAAAATTACATAACTACGTATAACTAGTTAGAAGAAAAGTACATAATTACTTCCTTTCAAAATATATAACTATTTAAAAAAGCGTCGAATTTGTGCAGCATGGAGTCAGTCCAAATCAAATAATGGATCTATGATGCATGTCGTTGATCCTGTCCAACAATCGTAGGAAAAAATAGTGAAAGTCTCATTCAGTCAGTCTAGATCAGCAGCATGCATCAGTCTAGATCAAATAATATATCTATTCTGCATGTCGTTGATCCTAACCAAGGATCGTGGGAAAAAGATTGTGAAAGTATCATTCAGTCAGTTTAGATCAATGACATGTAGTTAGTCCAGATCAAATAATGGATCTATGAAGCATGTCGTTGATCCTAACCAAAGGTCACGGGGAAGAAGATAATGAAAGTCTCCTTTAGTTAATACAGATCAATGACATGCAGTCAGTCCAAATCAAATAATGGATCTATGTTGCATGTCGCTGATCCTAACCAAGGATTGCGGGAAAAAGATAGTGAAAGTCTCCTTCACTAAGTCCAGATCAGCAACATGCAGCACAGATCCATTCACTGCAACTTCTGGTCATAGTATTATAGTTCGTTTCTCGAATAGTATCAAAATCGCTTCAAGCAACTTCGCCTTGTGGAAAATGGGTGGGGTCAAGTCATTGGCCCAGATTCCTCTCTTTTTTATTCTTTTTTTTTTTTTCTTTTTCCTATGTTGTACTAGTTGGTTTGGGATGAATGTTGAAACCTCTCACCTTGTTATCTCTTGTATCATGTAACTGTTTTATATATTTATAATAGGATTGCGCATTTGGGTACGGATCCAGATATTCCCATATCCTAATCCGTACTTAGATTTTTAAAATCGGGCAGATACCCACCTGAGCAAAACTTGTTACAACCCAGGTAGGTATCCAGTGCCGGATTGTAACTAGTATCCAGTTTTAACTCTACCTTTTTTTGTTAATAACTAAAACGACATTGTTTTGAAATAAATATTACATTTTAAAAAAACACCTAGTTACGAATAATCAGTTAAAGAATCAGATCCATAGCTGCTCGGGTCCAATATTCTACCCGCTCGGGTCCAATCTGGGCAGATAATCATCTGGATTTCCAAGTTCCAGATCAGTCCAGATGCACACTCCTAATTTATAATATACTTGCTTAGAAAAAAAAAAAACTCATATTATGAATTACCATGTACGTTTAGAACTCGTTTGATTGTTGATCTATCTCTTCCTAAAATGTTAACCTTGTGAGTCGTATAACTCCCTCAGGCTAAAACCACATCTCTTGCTAACTTTATGCATGATCTGTACACCTCCCTCGTCCTAAAATAACCCCTCATGCTAACCTTATGATTTGCATATCTCGATCCCTCAAGCACCTGCCCTTCAATTTATAGTAGCAGTTCATCCTTGGGCGTGATCCTATATTGGTCTATATATATGCCATATATCCTTTATTAATGTTTTAATTGATAGGGCAAAGGTCTCGATTATTATAGGCTACCAGGTGGCTTTGCCTGTTGCTTTTGTTCTTTAGCAAGTATATATTGTCTCACATATTCAGTCCATGGCCTCATTTCATACCCAAAACGTCTAAGAGATAAAAAGGATATGTACCCTCCCTGTAATGGAGAAAGTATGCAAGTCCACGTAAATGAAGAAATGCTGATTAGTGTCTAAAAACAAAAAACGTGGGCGGCAGGATTCGAACCTGCGCGGGCAAAGCCCACATGATTTCTAGTCATGCCCGATAACCACTCCGGCACGCCCACCTTCTTGCGGTCCAAGTAGTTTTATTACTTAATGAGTTGGACATTAGTGAGTAACCTCCATTGGGCCGCGTAAAGAGATTTTTAGAAAGAGCAAGCATATGAAAACATCGATGAATCCCAAAAGTCATTGGCCAATCAAGGAAAAGGTAATGTTTTTTGTTTTTGTTTTTTTTTTTCTTATTTGTTGTAAAGTTTCTTAAAACAAAAAATGTCCACAACCTCCTACTATTCATACAATCTCCACACACCACATTTTTCATTTTTATTTATTTTTTATTTTTTTCTTTTATCAAATATTTAATATATGAATAATGAATAGAAAATCTGAAATTGTTTTAAAAAAATAAACTCAAAAACAAATTTTAAAAAAAATATTAAAAATTTTAAAAATTTTAAAAAATATGGAGTGTGGAATGTAGTAGAAGTTGTATAGCAAAACTCGAAATGATAGGGATTGAGTTAGGTCTCCTCATTGTCCTATATAACATCGATCGAGATTGACCATTATTAAATGTCTAATGAATGTCTTCATGGTTTCATTGTTAGTAGGGGTGGAGGGTGGGAACCACATCCAGCCTTTCCTTATCTAAACTGGTGCCATTTGGTCAAATATATAACATAAATTATAAAACGGCCGCAAGTCATTAACTTTTCCAATCCTCAGGATTCTCTCTACCTCATTAAGTGAGTCAGAATCCTCTTAGTAGTTTCTCTTTAGTTTCTAAATGCGTCCTGGAATTGACATNCATCCTCCAAGCCCCTCAACAGGAATATGTTTCATGCTATGGTTATGGCAGTTTGGAGCTTTGTTATGGGTTTGATGATCGAAGACATAGAAACAAACACGTTCTTATTCACCTTCCCATCCCAGCAAGACAAAGACAAGATTCTCGCAAACAGACCATGGAAATTTAAGGGTTTCCATATGATATTGAAAAACTGGCCTTTGAGTTTGAGTATTCATGAGGTAAGTCTCAAAACCTCAATTTTTTGGGTGCAAGTTCATGGTCTCCCACTGGAAATGCTTTCAAACCAAAATGCCAAGAGAATAGGGAATGTTCTCGGTAATCTAGTGGAAGTTGATCGAGCATCAATATTTGGAGTAGCTTTGAGAAGATATTTGCGTATAAGGGTAGAAATCAACATTGAGAACCCTCTGTCAGAGGGCTTCGATCTTAATCGCCCAGGTCGATTCCCTAAAAAAATCCTCCTCAAGTACGAGAGGCTTTCAGATTTCTGCTATAGGTGTGGTCGGTTAAGTCATGTAGCTCAGGCTTGTCCTCTGCATGCATGCATACCAGAGAACTCAGGATATGGTCCTTGGTTGCGTGCTGAGAATTCGAACTATAGGCATAACTCAAGGCCAAACCAAGAGCAGATTTAGCCAGAACCAGTAATGGCTCCGTTGATGGCTCTGCAACAAACTGAAGTGGTCCCTATACCAGAATAGAATACAGGTGTTCAGCATATTGATCGGCATGAGTCAAACCTGAAGATTTAGAGGCCAACCAAGGTTCAGAGCTCTTATAATCCACGTCCTAACCTCAGTTCTATGCAATCTAGAAGAAACCTTCCACTAGTCAGAATCAGAGAACCAGTCTCGAGCAACTCTCAAGCGAGGGCATCAACTAAATAAACTTTTTTCAGTAAGGGTAAAGGGAAAATGTTCGTGGACAAGGTGAATTGCTTCACGAAGCTTGAAAAAAATGGTAATATAATCAACATATTTGCTGGTATGATTGGTGTTGAAAACTGGAGTGGAACTCCTGGAAGTTATGCTTCAATGGCTGCCGAAAACAAACAGAAGGCAAGAGAGGGTGATGATGAATAATGGGCCAGCTCAGGTAACCCATTAATTTCTACCAGCCCATTAACTCCTTCTGACACCAAACTTTCCTTAAGCCCTCCCCACGCATTAATCCATGAAGAAAATAGCCCTCTGCTAACCTTTAACAGGTATTAGTCCACTCAGGTCTTAACTCCTGCTAACCCACCAAATTCTCCAACGAGGGTCCTCGAACATTTCTGAAATCCAACAAACCTGAGTCTAAACCAGCCCCCTTCCATAAGTCAAGCAATCACTTTAATTCGGGTCCTTCGGTCTACACCAAAATTTTACAGAACTTTGACTTCTTAAAGGGTCCTACCTTTGAAGCCCACAAGAACCCATAGACTTGACCCAGTATTCTAGGCCTGCCATACCAAAAGAAACCTGTTGAAAATCTCTTTTCTGCTTTTGCCTATCATATCCCACAAAAGCCCAACCTAGATGAAACCCACAGCCAATCCCTAAATCCAATTGCCGAAAACTCAGCAACAAAACGGGAACCCAAACGGAAATTCTCAAACAAAGAAAGAGAATCCCCTGCTCTAAACTCACTCTTTTCCTCATCTGAAACCATCATCTCTCACTTTGAATCAATATTGCAATCAGAATCCCTCTCCCCGAATCTCTCTACACTTCTGAATCCCTCTCCACCCCTGAAGCCAATCCCAAAACCAACTCAACCCATAATAGCTTTGGAAACTCAAGTGAGAAACAACAAGAGGAATCTTGCACACTTTGATGTAGAGATCCCACCTAAGAAGAGAGCTGCAGCCCAACGCCCCTTTGTACATGTCCTCCTCGAACACAATCTGATATTGGAGACATTGAGGATGTGGGTGAAAAGCTCATTGATCTGATGAAAAAGCGAGACTCTCAGAAAGCTATTAAAGTGGAGAAACAAGATCAGAAGAAGAAAGTCAGTATAGATCATTATCTCGAGGCTGGTAATGAATCCTCCTCTACTCAAAAAACATTTTCTGTTAATGAAATGGCTGAGGTGGCGGGCCCTAACCTGCCACCACCCCAGATATGAGACTCTTTTTTTGGAATTGCAAAGGTATTGCCCGGCCTCTTGCAATGCGTAGCTTGAGGGCACAAATCAAGACTCACCTCCCTGATTTAATTTTCCTCTCTAAAACACTTCCCTCGGATAATAATACTGCTGGCGTTGTGAATAGCCTAGGTTTTCATATGTATTTGCATTCTCCTCCTCCAAGGAAATGGGGAGGTTGGCTATGTATGTGGCGTCTAGGAGTTGATGTGGAGCCTGCTTTTGTTAATAGTAATATTATAGCCTTGTTAGTGTATTCGAACCCAGTGTACAATCCTTGGCTACTTTTGCTAGTTGTCTGCAATGCTCAATTGCATGAAAAGCATAATTTTTGGTCTACCGTAAATTCTATAGCAGAAGCTTACCCTAGTCCTATATTAGGTTTAGGTGATTTCAATTCTGTTATTAGTCAATCTGAAAAATTTGGTGATAGGTCATTTGCTTCCTCTTCTAAGCCTACAAGGTTAAGGCTTCTCATGAGTCGACACGGTCTAGGAGATTTAGGGTATGTTGGTTCCATGTTTACCTGGACTAATAAAAGATCTGGCAATGGTCATATTAGGGAAAGGTTAGATAGAGGTATTGCAAACTCTAATTTGACCCTTTTATTCCCTGACACTAAAATCTTGCACCTGCCCATTCATACCTATGATCATGCACCTTTGCTTCTTAACACTATGCCCACGAAAAAAGCTTGTCATTTATTCAAATTTGAAGAATTTTGAGCTCGGGATCCTAATTGCTTACAAATCATTAAGCATAGTTGGCAAAATTAGTTTCAATGGTTCTCCATCCTTCATTTTTTGCTCAAAAGCTCAATAGAGTTAGGAAAGCCCTCAACCATTGGAATAGAGTAAGCTTTGGCCATTTTCAGACTTCTATAAAAAATCTGAATTGTTTAGCTCAGATCCAATCTGAAGATCCCTTGGATTCTTCCATTCAGTTAGAAGAGCATCTGCAAGCTTGCCTCTTGGAGCAATTAAAGAGGGAAGAAATTATATGGAAACAAAAGTCAAGACTCCAGTGGCTGACAACCACTGATCTTAATACTAAGTTCTTCCACATGACTTCCACGATGAGGAGGAGAAGGAATAATATTTCCTATCTGAAGAATTCTGACAATCATTGGATAAATGATCCCTCTGTTATCAAGTCTATGTTCCTTGATCATTTCAAGCATATCTATCAATCCTCCCAACCAATCTTTCCTCTTGATCTTGAAAATATTTTTTCTGAGAAAATCTCCTCTGCTGATAATGAATGCCTCTGTAAGATCCCTTCTGATGAGGAAATCCTGAAAACCATTAAATAAACTCCCTCCTCCAAATCCCCTGATCCTGATGACTTTACGGATTTTTTCTATAAGCATTTCTGGGAAGTTGTTAAAGAGGATTTGAGTAGAGTTATCAAATACTTCTTTGTTGATGGACACTTCTTACAAGAGCTAAATCACACTCACATTGTTTTAATTCCAAAAACTGATTCCCCTACTACTGTTCATCAGTTTAGACCAATCAGTCTTTCTAATGTGTGCTACAAAGTTATTGCAAAAATTCTTGCCAACAGGCTCAAGAAGGTCCTTAACACTTTTATCTCGCCATACCAATCTGCCTTTATCCTTGATAAAATCATTCAAGAAAATACAATTGTGGCCCAAGAAATTTTTCATTTCATGAAAAAAACCAGAAGAATGAAAGGTTTGATGGCTGTTAAAATAGACATGGAAAAAGCTTTCGATTTCATGGAATGGGATTTTCTACTTACTGTTCTCAAGTGCTTAGGTGTCCATGATAAATGGATTCATTAGATTAGAATTTGTATCACCTCAATATCATTCTCTGTGTTGATAAATGGTCTACCATCCAGGGGTTTGAGACAAGGTAATCATCTCTCTCCTTTTCTCTTTATTATCGGCAGTGAGATTCTTTCAAGGCTGATTAATAAGGAAGAGAATCTAGGAAACATTAGAGGCATAAAAATGGGAAGGGGTGTGCCTTTGATAATTCATCTTCTTTTTGCGGATGATTTAATTTTATTTGGAGTAGCCACTATCAGGAATACTCTCTCTTTTCTGAAATGTCTGGATAAGTATTCTAATTGGTTTGGACAAAGGGTTAACAAGAACAAGTCCTCCATTCATTTCAGCACAAAAACTCCTCCCTCGCTCATTAGAGATATTAGATCGATTATTGGATTCAAATCTCTTTCGAGAAATCTAAAATATCTTGGCCTCCTGTTTACTTTGGATAGGAACAATATAAGGTTTTTTAAGGAAGTCAAGGAGAAAATTCAAGGAAAATTAGCTTGTTGGAAAGCTAAACTTTTATCACAGGCTGGGAGATCTACCTTAATTAGATCTGTAGCTAGCTCTATTCCGGCTTACATGATGTCCAGTAACCTCATTCCAAAGAGCATTGCTAGTAGCATTGATAAATCTCTCATGAGATATTTCTGGGGCTTTGACCCAAAAAAGACCCACAATTTCACTCCAAAATCTTGGCATTCTATTTGTAGACCAAAATCCATCGGAGGTCTCGGCTTGAGGCTTATCTCCAACTTCAATAGAGCTCTTCTTAGCAAGATAGGATGGTCTCTCCTCCAACATGATTCGAGCCTTTGGAAAAGGTATTCTCTAGCATTTATTTGTACACAAACTCTTGGCTAGATGTTCCCATCAAGAAAAAAGATTCCAGTTTTTGGAAAGGTTTGGCCAAACAAAGGGAGTTTATTGCCAATAGTTTCTACTACCAAATAAATAATGGAGCCACTACATCTGTTTGGATAAACCTTCGGATTCCTTCTCTTTCCAGCCCTTCCTACTCCCTCTTTTCTAGAAATATTCAAGGACCTAAATTTGAGATTTTCTGAACCAACCTTGGAAGAACTGGAGATGGAACAATCTTTTACTACATGCTCTCTTCCCAGATTCTACGGTAAGAGAGATTTCACAAATCCCCCTTATGCAGTACAACTTTCATATTCTAAGAGATAGTCTCAAATAGATCCATCATTCTAGCGGTAACTTCTCTATGAAATCTGCTGATGTTGCTATTGTTTTAGACTCTAATGGTCAGGATAATGATCCCACCACTTGCATGTGGAAAATGCTTTGGTCTCTTCTTGTCCAAGATCGTATAAAGCTTTTTACCTGGAAAATTTAAGTAACATTCTTCCCACTAGATCTTTGTTAAAGCCGTGCCTTTCTCTTAATAATGATCAAGCTTTCTGTCCAATTTGTTAATCAGCTGAGGAAACAACTTCCCATCTTTTTCTAGGTTGTCCATATTCAAGAATTCTCTGGAGGCAATCTCCTTGGCCTTTAAATATTGACACTTTAGCATGTCATGATATTACAAATTGGATTCAGATTATCTTAGATCCTGTTGTTAAGCTTTAACTTCAGTTGCAAGAAGCACACAATTTTCAATTGTTTGCGATTCTAGCTATGGATTGTGTCTGGTTTTATAGGAATCAAATTACCCATGGATCTCTGCGTATTCAAATTGACCATTTTGTAGCTAGAACTCTAAAACTCTATCAGGAACATAGGAATGCTTGGGTCTTTAAGCTTTCTCAGAATAACCCCATTTGGACACCCCCTATCATAGGACAGATTTCTATATCTTTCGATGTAGCCGTGAGAGACTGGGGTAGTAATGCTGCTGCGGTTTGTAGAGACCACTTAGGTAACATTGTGGGCGGTATCACCAAATTATCTTCCATAATTAATTCAAATGGAGGTAAAGCTCTTGCAGCTTTTATTGGCATTAAAATGGCAGCAGAAAGGAATTGGCCGGATATCATTATCGAAGGTGATTCTCAGGTGGTAATTTCAGCTCTTAATGATTCTCAACACCAAATCTTAGATTGGACCATTGAAGGAAGGATACGGGATGCAAGACTAATGCTTAACAGATTTGCTAAGTGGGAAGCAGTCAAAATACACCGAACCCAGAACCGGTGCTCGCATACATTGGCTCAATGGGCATCTTCAAATAAATTTGTTGGAGATATACGCTTCATTAAGATTCCAGAATGCTTGATAAGATTCTACAGTGGAAAGGATCTACCCTAATTTCTCTTTAATCAGTTGTAATCAGTTTGTATTTCCTTTATGTTATGTTTCTCTGTTATGAACTTCTGTTTTAATGAAAGGTTTCACAGTTTCTTAGAAAAAAAATATATAATATAAATTATAATATTATATATATTAAAAAAAATAAAATCTTGATTATAAATTTTCTTTTTCTCTCTTCTCATTTCTCTCTTTTTAGTCTCTGTTGTCCTCCCTTTCTCTTCTCTTCTCTCCCTTCCTTTTAGGTTTTCACGCCTCAGTGACTACCATCCTCTCTTCTCTCTCCTTTCTCTTCTATACTCTCTTCCATTCTTCTCCTCCTCCGACGAACTGGTAGAGAATTTCTTTATGTTATCATGAGTCATGGCTAGCGGTTGCGAGTTCTGAGTTCTCTCCGTTGTCATGGGTCATATTTGGTTAGAGACCCATGTTTGGCGACTATGACTGTGGGTGATGTCGTGACGGGAATGTGAGTTTAGTGCCCCACGACTGCTACCATTGGCCATATAGATCTGCCCATAGATTTTTGAAGATCTATGAATTGATCTATATGACACATGACCACGGTTGTGGCTCATGGGTCTGTGCATAGATAGTTTGTGCACAGATATGAAGATCTATTCAATTCACCGATTACTACTTGGTTTTGTTTATTTGTTTGGTTTGATCTGTAATTTTGTAAGGTTTTTTTGTTGTATTTGTGAGATTTTTCTTATTTTTAAGTTTATTTGGTTTGGTTAGTAAGTTTGTTTTGGTTTTTATTTGGATTTGTAAGATCTGTAACTTTACCTTGTGCAATTTTATTAGACTTTTTCGTAAAAATATGGTGTTGGATGGAATGGTCAGACGGTGGTGTTACCAATCCACCCCCGGCATCTAGATGGAGGCACCCGCCAAAGGGGATGAGTCCTAGAAGCCCAACTCACTTTGCCTCGACCCCCGGCTGGGTTGAAGGCGACTCGTTCGGGTAGGGCTTTAAATGAACCATTCAATAACCCACTCTCGATACTTGTTCAATTAAACTCAAACCAAAATCAACTCAAGAGAAAAAAAAATAACATAAAATAAAAAAAATAAAACATCGCCCGTGAAAGCAGATACCCACTTGATTAATAAATAAAACATACTCGACTAAACTCAACTAGCTAAGGCTCATTAAAGCCTACTCATTTATGCTCAACTCGATTAAAATTCATTCATATATCAATAAATGTACACGCATGCGCACGCACGTGTGTATGTATATATATTAGTTAATAATATAAGCATCACACTTTTTATAATTAAATATATAGTATGTAAACTAATTACTTATGCTTATTCACTTTTGTTTATATAATGAATTTACTTCATAACTTTTATAATTTATACAATAGTTAGTCAATAAGATTAGTCAATAATATAATTTCATATATTAGTGGTAGGATCCATATATGGAATGTTAATATATACTATTATATTTTGTCTAGGTATTAATAATTTATGTAAACATATAATATATGGTTATAATAGATGAATGGAAACTAATTACGTATTAATTTTATAAATTTTTGCAATTTTCAAATTTAATAAAGGATCTACTTATTAGTTATAAAAATCTATAAAATTCAGAATCTTTTTTATAATTTCTCCAATTCTTAATTATTAAGATCTCATTTGGTTACAAAAATAAGATGATATGAGATAGAAATCTATAAATAGTAGTGAGATAGTTTGTGAACAATAGTGAAATAGTTTGAGTAAAGATGTTTTATAGGGGTTTTAGGAAATGAGAGAAAAAAAATTGAAAACATTATTATAAATTTAAAATATTGTTAGAATATAATCTTTTTTTTTTTTAGATTTGAAAAAGTTGAATTATTTTTTTGTTGTTATTTGGAAATTTAGAAAAATTGTAATGATTTGGTAATGATTAGATGAAAAAGTTAAAAATTCAAAATTAAAAAGTGTTTATGTTTGAAAGATGTTTAGATGTTAAGATGGGATAGAATAAGATGAGTTGAAACCATTTGTGAAAAGAAATGGAAAACAAAAGGAATTGTTTTTTATATAAAAAATAATGTATACTTTAACAGATTAACTACTAGTCTCATTTTCATTTTACAATTTTCATTAGGTGCACTCTTTTTTTGAACTTGACCAATTAACCAATTAATATAAAAAAATATTAATTTTTTTATTAAATTCAAAAATAAAAGGTTGATTTCTTAAACTTTTTTATGTATTTTATTACACGTATAAATATAGCATGACAAAAAATAAAAAACATAAAGGCACAACCGCTTTGGTTTATATTTTTATATTTCTTCATGAAAAGAGTGGAATTTAGACAATCAAGAGAGAATTATATAGTAAAAAATATTTGATTTTGAAAAATAGATGTCTTCCACATCGAACTATAGAAATGAATATCCAATCATAAATATATGAGCTTTTTTCATCTTCATAAGTAATACAAACTTAGGTTGATTCGAGCCGACCCAAGCTTGAGCTGGGAGATTAGCTCACCAAGCCAAGTACTAATAATGATTAGATAAAAATCTCGAGTTTAAATTTTTTTAATCGAGTCGAGTTCGACAGTCCAAAGACAGGCTTAGCTCATTTACAGCTATACGTCTGGAGGTGCAGGTAGCAATCCTAATTGTCAAGTTTCTCATTAATGGTACTTGCCTCACTCTCAGGAGAAGAGAAATGTTCAGCAATCAAGTTTTCATGCTTCAACTAAGTACAAAAATAATAATACTACAAATTCTTATTACAAAAATTTATTGCAAAATTTTCATACTAATAAAAGTTATATCAACTTTTGTATTTGGTTAAATTAAAAGGAAAGAAATGAAAGATTTGTTTGAACCAGCAAATCTCTAGCTATAGTCCAAGAGAAAAACTACCCCACACACACACACACATATATATATATATATATTTATATATTTATATATATAAATATATATATTTGTTAATATTCATAGCACATTTTATAATTAAATATATAGCATGCAACCTAATTATTTATTTCTAGTCACTTATGTCTATATATTGAATATATTTCATAGTTATATTTTTATTACGTATGTACTTGAGTCATTAAATTATAGTAATTATTTCATAATTTGTA
Source organism: Pterocarya stenoptera (assembly GCA_003123785.1). NCBI lineage: Eukaryota > Viridiplantae > Streptophyta > Magnoliopsida > Fagales > Juglandaceae > Pterocarya > Pterocarya stenoptera. The sequence continues at coordinate 86,454 of QEOT01003734.1, read as the reverse complement.
TAGTAGCTAGTCGGTAGTATTTAATAATTTCATATACTATTATGTAAATATATGAAATGTTGATATATACTATATATTATGTATATCATATTAATAATTTATGTAGACATATGATATATGATTATTATGGATAAATATCAATTAGTTACCATCAATACGCTTATTCTTCTTAGAAGTATTTTGCAGTGAGAACAATCCACCAAAGGCTTCGATGCTGGATTAGAGTGCAGTTGATTCGGATCTGGTTTCCTTCTAGCCACATCTCCCAACGGTTAATGATTGCCATGGATGGGTAAACTTGGGCCAAAGCTTGAGTGGGTGGGCTTGGATACACTAGATACACGATCAACACTTGGTGCTACCGCATCAAGTGAAGTATGTCTTGTGGTACAAGATCGGAATAGGTTTTTAATTCAGAAAATTGATATTTGTAGTCATGGAGTAAGCAAACGTCGGATTTTTATTTTTATAAAAATAAATAAACATGAGACTCACATGAAAAAAAAATTTTAATTTTTTAAGAATAAACTTTACTATTTTTTAAAAGGTGCCCAATATTTATACAACTTATGATTGTATAGAGGGCTTATTTCTTGGTTTTAAAAATTTCATTAAATTTTAAATTTTTTGTTCAATTACTCTATATTTTTAATTATTAGATTGTATTCAAACACTTCACGAAGGCCTCTCGGAAGATGAAACAGACATATCCAATGGGCCCGTGGGCCCGTATTTCTATAGACCTTCAGATAAACCCTATAAACAAAACAAAAACCTAGAACCTTCCACCGCCATCCAGACCTTGAGCCACCCTATAAACCCATTAACATCCATCCATATTCTCTCGGAAACTGCCCTAAAGTTAGAGTCTTTTACCCTAGACAGAGATGGCGAAGCGTCTGATTCCGACACTCAACCGTGTCCTAGTCGAGAAAGTCCTGCCCCCGTCCAAAACCTCCGCCGGCATTCTTCTCCCTGAGAAAGCCTCCAAGGTATTCTCCGTCTCTTTCACAATGTGTATCCATTTTTGTTTGTAACTTGTTTCTCTTTTTCTGGGGTACTGAGTGGTCCCGTTGGTTGTGTAGTTGAACTCTGGGAAAGTTGTTGCGGTGGGACCGGGAGCACGGGATAGGGTGGGGAATCTGATACCAGTGTCTGTGAAGGAGGGTGACACTGTTCTTTTGCCAGAGTATGGGGGTACCCAAGTTAATCTTGGTGACAAAGAGTATGTTTATTAGTTCCATCCGTCTCTGTGTTGTTGTCAAGCTCATATATTTATTTGGTTTTTTTTTTTTTTTTATTTGTTTTAATTTTGGATGGTTTTTGGTATGTGGGTTTGTGTAGGTTCCATTTATACAGGGATGAGGACATCTTGGGCACTCTTCATGACTGATTAATTCATTTCTTGGATGCAATGGGATTCTGCTTTAAAGGAAGAAATTATGCTTGGGAGTAGGAGAAGTTTGGTTTTAATGGATGTAAACTGATTAGTTATTGGAGTTATTCCATTGATCTAAGTTTGATTTGGCGCATGCTAATGCAACTACTTTATTCAGTGACAATTTCTTTGTTTTCATTTTTATTTGCGCATGCTAATGAAGCAGCAGCAAGACGCAAGTAAAACTTCTTCGGCTGTGATCGATTGAGACAGAATCATCATGAAATTTTAGCCATTTCTTTTACTTAGTTTGATGATTTGGAACCATATCATCCACAATGCCCAATGGAACTTCAGTAGTTTCATTCAGTAATGCAATGGGAAGTGGGTTCGAATCATAAAGTTAAAACGAAACTTGTTCAGGAACCAACATGGTGAGACAGCTGCGATGTTTCAACCCATTAGTTATTTTGAATCAGTACTCCTTATTGTCGTCTTGCAATGGCTCCACGATCTCTTGACTGTGTTTGAGATATTCAATCACCAGAAAGACCTCTTGCCTGTGTTCGAGATAGTCAATCACTGGAAAGAAATGAGATGCAGAGAAGAAGAAGATGATTCAGATAGTTGAGCTTCGATGATTATTCCCTCCTATTCTCTCCAGCTATTTACTCTTCTCCAAACGGCAGCGTATTACATTTATAATTAAGGAACAAAACGCCATTGTATTACATTTGCAAGTAAAAGACATAATGTATCATTTGCCTTATTACAATTACATACTTACATGTATAAAATTGCATCGTACAACTTATTCAAAAAGATGATGTACAATTAAAAAACAGACTCTCGCTTCTTGTAAAACGGCTGCGTTGCACCAAGACCAACTACTTTTAACTATCTTTTCCTTGACCCTTCTGAAGCTGTTGATCTTCACTTCAACTCAGCTTGGCTCTCGTCATCTTCCATGACTCGAGCTCCCTTCAACCCATAACATAATCCCCCACTCCAGGGCACATTGCCCACAAGGTGAGGATACGTGTTTCTCAACTGCCAGTAAGGTTCCAAGTGGCTTCTTCTTCATTCATTCCTTTCTATTTCACTAGTACATTTACTAAACCTCTATTATTCACTTGCCTACTATGATGCTCCAAAATCTGTTAAGGTTCAGGCCTCAACTCACCTTGCATAACTATTGGGGGAAGACTAGATAAAGGTGAAACATGTTGGTCCAATTTCTTCTTCAAATAAGACACATGAAAAACAGGGTGAATTTGTGTGCTAGCAATTCTGTATGCTGTCTTTCCAATCTTGCGAGTCGCCAAAACTGGTCCAAAAAATCTTGGGGAAAGCTTCAGATTCCCTCTTACTATTACTAACTATTGTCTATAAGGTTGTAATCTCAAATAAACCAAATCCCCTACTTGAAATTCTCTTTTAGTCCTGTGTTTTTCATATGCAACTTCATTCTATCTTGAGCAGCTACCAGGTTTGCTTTTAAAATTTCTGATAACTATTCTCTAGTCCTCAACACCTCATCCACTGCTTGGTTATTAGTCAACCTTAGTACATAAGCCTGAAGCTTAGTAGGTGTTATACCATAGACAATCTCATAAAGGATCAATATAGTTGATGAATTAAAGGTTGTATTATACCACCATTCAACAACTGGTAACCAATCAAACCAAAAACGTGGTTTACCATCTGAAAAACATCTCAAGTACCGTTTCAAGCATTTGTTGACAACTTTTGTTTGTCCATCACTCTGAGAATGGTAAGCAGAAGTGTATAATAGATTAACTCCTTGCAGTTTAAAAAATTACCTCCAAAAAGAGCTAGTGAAAGAAGGCCCCTTGCCTGAAACAATACTTTTGGGCATTCCATGAAGTTTGAAGATATTAGACAAAAATAAAGAGACAACTAAACCTGTGTGTTGGAAACCACCCCCAACAAATTTCTTGAAGCTAAATGTGGACGGGGTTACTCTTTTTTTTTTTTTTTTTTCATCATCAATTGGCTGGAGTAGGGGTGATTCTTAGAGATTATAAAAGTGGTGCTAGTGGCTTTTAGCAAAGTGGAGCGGGAAGTTTTTTCTATAAAATTTATTGAGGCAACAACTTTGTTAAGGGGTCTTCAACTGTGTGCACAATGGGGGGTTCCAAAATTATTGTTAGAAACTGATTATTTAATTCTTGTTACTGCTTTGAACAATTTCTCTGAGTTTCTAACAGATTTTGAATTCCTACTTCAAGATATTCGAAGAATGATGGGACTTTTCTAGGAAGTTCAAGTCTTGCATGTGCATAGACTAGGAAATATGGCTGCACATCAATTGGCAAAACATGCATGGAGTGTTAATGATATAGAGATGTGGTGGGATTTCTGTCCTTTTGTAAGTCAAGCTATTTGGCTTGATAAAAACAATATTTGTAAGGACTCTATTTGACTTCAATGAATGAATGTTTGTTTATAAAAAAAAAATAAAAAAATAAAGGCTTTAGAAGCTGTAAATGGATGTTTGATGGCCATGAAATGAGCATATTTCNAAAATAAATAAATAAATAAAGGCTTTAGAAGCTGTAAATGGATGTTTGATGGCCATGAAATGAGCATATTTCGATAGTCTATCCACCACCACCATTATAACAAAATAAACCTTTGAGACAGGTAACCTTTCCACAAAATCCATAGAGACATCAGTCCAAAATTTTTGTGGAATTGGAAGGGGTTGCAATAACCCAGTAGGGTTAATACTCTCCACCTTATTCTTTTGGCATATCTCACACTCTCTAATAAACTTTTTTAAATCACTTTTCAGCCTAGGCCAATAAAAATCTGCCCTTGCTCTTTTTAATGATTTGTGGAACCCAGAATGGCTTGCAATAGGACTTGAATGCAGAAACTATAGAATCTTCATCTTCAACTCAGTGGAGTTTGGAACATAAATTATGTTCCTTTTAAACAGAATCCCATGTCTAAGGCTAAACTTAGACTTTTGAGAATTACCCTTCTAAACTTGAATTAACTGTTGTTGAACACATTCATCATCCTCATAAGCCTTCTTCAACTCTTGTAACCAAGAAGGATTAGGAAAAGAAATGGTAGATAAGGACAGAAGTTCCTCATTACTACCTTTCTTAGACAAGGCATTAGCTACCTTGTTCTCCACTCCTTTCTTATACTAAATTGAAAAGTCAGAGCCAATCAGCTTCGAGATCCATCTATGTTGTGTAGGAGTTCCCACTTTCTGTTCAAGTAAAAACTCCAAACTGTGATGATCAATACATATAAAAAATGATCCCCCAAGCATATAGGGCCTCCATTTCTTAATAGCTATCTCAAGTGCAAGCAACTCTTTTTCATATGTAGGTAGCTGTAAGTTTCTTCTCTTTAAAACATGACTTAAAAAAGCCAAGGTTTCTGGTTTTGCATCAAAATAGCACCAACAACATTGACTTCCACATTCATCACATTCAATCACAAATGTCTGATTAAAATAAGGTAGGCTCAAAATAGGTGGTTTTGTGATTGCTAGCTTCAACTGGTTGAATGCCTCAGTAGCTTCATTAGGCAATAGAAAACTGTCTTTCTTTAGCAAGGCTATCAAAGCGGTTGCTATCTAGCCTTAACATTTTATAAATTTTTTATAATAACTAGTCAACCCTAAGAAGCCTCTTAATGATTTGACATTCTTCGGTATTGCCTAGTTAATCATAAAGTCTAATTTCTAAGGATCAGCTCTCACACCTTCCTTTGAAATTAGATGGCATAAGTATTCAATTTTTGAACAAGCAAATCTACACTTGGATTTCTTGGCATATAATTGGTGCCTCTCCAATGTTTGCTAGACAATATCGGGGTGTTGTAAATGGGACTGAAGACCCTTGCTATAAACAAGAATTTCATAAAAAAAAAAAAAAAAAAAGACAAAATGTCTCAAGAAATGCCTAAAAATATCATTCATTAAACCTTAGAATGCAGAAGCTGCATTAGTGAGTCCAAATAGCATCACAAGAAACTCATAATAACTTTCATGTGTTCTAAAAATAGTCTTTTGTATATCTTCATCCCTCATGCGAATTTGATGATACCCCGGTCTTAAATCCAATTTAGAAAAAACTATTGAACCAAAAAGTTCATCCAAAAGCTCATCTACAAATAGTATCGGGTACTTGTCCTTCACAGTGGCTTAGTTAAGGACTCTATAATCAATGCACATCCTCTATGTGCCATTAGCCTTCCTAACCAATAAAACAGGAGAGGAAAAAGGAGATTGGTTAGGCCTGATTACCACAGACTGCATCGATTATCCCACAATCTTTTTTATTTCAGTTTTCTGATAACATGGGTATCTATATGGCCTAACATTGACAAGTACAGTTCCCTTTTTCAACTATATTTGATGATCATTGCTTCTTCGAGGAGGTAACCCTTTAGGTTCCTAAAAAACTCTATCAAACTGAGCTAACGATTCATAGACTTCTTTACAATCAACCAAACTTGATTCATTAGATTCAGTAGAAATCAACTGCAATAAAAGACCTTTATTTTCCATAGGAGAGATTTTGCAGATTTCTTTATCATCAATCAATGTAACACCATTAAAGGGTAAACCTCTAAGACATGATGACTTCTCTTTATATGTAAACTACATTTTTAATTCTATAAAGTCCCAAAGAACATGACCTAAAGACAAGAATCATTGCACTCTTAGAACAATGTCACATCCACCAAGTGAAAGAGTGAAAAAATATGTGGTGAAGGATGTACCTTGTATTTGCACAGCAATAGAAGTACATTTCCCTTGACTAGTCAACACATCTCCATTAGACACCATCATTGGAATTGATTGAGACTGCTGCACCCTTAAGCCACATTTGGAAGTCACTATGGTATCCACAAAGTTGTAGGTACTGCCAGTGTCTATCAAAATAACCACTCATTTCTTCTTCAATCTTTCCACTACTCTCATTGTTCTAGGATTTGGCGTGCCCACTATTGCATGCAATGAAATTGAAGCAATATGCACATAATCCTCTACTAGTCCTTCCACCATATCAATCTGCTATTCTTGTTCCAACTCAGAATATACACTAGCAGTATTAGGCAACTCCATACCTTCCAAAAGATAGAGCTTAGGTTTAACACATCTATGCCGATGCCATTTCTCTTCACAAAAATAGCACAACCTTTCTTTTTTTTTTCTTTTTTTTTTTTCTACAATCTTGCATTTGTGGCTCAATTACCTTCTGAACAGGCATTTTTGTAAGAGGCAGAGACTTGGGAGTTCCCAAGATAGAGCTACTCTAGCTAGACTTAAACACATTAGTCCCCATGTTTTGGTGAGTGCTATCAAAACCCATTCCTCCATTGCCTCCTAGTACTCCAAATGTATTGTTCATGAATCTTGGCCAACCCAAATGCATTATTGAGGTTCGTAGGATTCAACATCCTCACTAGCGGCCTGATCTCATCACGTAAACCACTCAAGAAACAACTAAGTTTGTTTCTTTTTGAGATCCCTCAAATTCTATTTGAAAGAACTTCGAAATCAGCCTTGTAAGCAGTGACTGTGTTGACTTGTTTCAATCTTGTAAGTGCTTCCATTATATCATCATATGAAGATGACCCAAATCAAGTTTGTACAGCCTGAATAAATTCTTCCCCAGAACGATTCACCCCCGCTTCATTAGCATCTTGAAACTACACCAATGCTTATTCATTCATGTGAAAAGAAGCAATGAAAATTCTCTGACTATGGAGGACTTGATGATTCAAAAAATATTGGTTTGGCCTATATATCCATGCCGATGGATTCTTTCCACTAAATCTTGAAAAATCCAGCTTGATACCCATAGTAATACCTCTATCAAAAGTGTCGATGATTCACTTCTCCGATACCTTCATGAACATCAACATTTTGCCCAAAGGTATGGTTATCCTGGTAATTCCTTCCAGCCACATCATTCCCTACTGAAACATTAATTGAAGTCCGTGATATTTGTTGGAACAAGTCATTAAATCTTTTATCTTGATTTTCTCCGTCAACTCTTGTTATTTCTTGTTGTTAAACAAAAATGGAGATTGTGTCTTCAATCTTTTTTTGTTGTCAATCTTGCTATTGTCGAAGATGATTTAAAGAATCCACCAACTGAGTGTAGGATTGGGTGCCTTCAGCCATGACTACTGATATCACTTGTAATGAACCCACGACCT
>QEOT01003734.1:38377-69390 GCA_003123785.1 Pterocarya stenoptera | reverse complement strand
TTTTTTATTTTTTCCTCTCTCACGTGATTCTCTTCTCCCCTATCCCATGTTACCCCTCCTATTCTCCCTCACCCAGATCTCTCACTCGTGTCTCCCCTCCTCCCATTCTCATCCAGATCCCTCACTTTATAAATCAAGTTGACTTTCCCGGACTATAGCTGTGTTATCCCTCCCATTCTTCTCCAAGGTAAGATGCCGATTTTTTTTTTAAGTTTTTTTTTTTTTTTTTCTTTCCTGGCTTTGGTTGTACCAATTTGAGACTCATTGTTGGGTTTTTTTTTTATTTTTTTATTTTTTTAAAATCTCAATTTTGAGTTTTGGAATTTTTATTTGGACTCAATTTCTGACTTTGTTGAGTTTGTGGTTTTGTTTCGGTTAAGGCAAGATCTATGAGTCTCTTTTGGGAAGTTGAAAGATTAAACGAGGTGAATTAGGAAAGTTGGTCTTTTGAGTGTTGGTGGGTTCGGCTATGGCAATTGGTCATAGTGGTTGGTGATTTTTTGAGCAGCAAGTGCTCGACAAAATTCCATAAAAAGTTGGTCTTTGCATATTAAAGACAAAAATTATCCGACTAAGAAGTGCAAAATGTAATGTAATTGTTCATTACAATAGGAGTTTTTTTTTTTTTTTAAGCACCATTGTTTTATTTTTTATTTTTTTAAGCACCATTGTTTTTTTTTTTTTTTTAAATAGGGCTTCATGTTTGACTACTAATATATTACAACATAAAAAGCTTTATTTTAATATCTCTGTTTCACATGTTGTATCTTTGTAGACAATTAAAACGTTGTAATGAATGCCAACATCGACTATTCAAATAATGTGTGTGATGAGGAAGGAATTGATAAGGAGATTGGAGGTGATGAAATTATTGGAGAAGCTACGGTTGGAATGCAATTTTCATCCGCAGAAGAAGTGCATGCTTACTATATGAAGTATAGTAAGAAGAATGGGTTTATGGTATCCAAAAGGAATTCTAGTAAGGATGGCAATGGAATGGTAAAATGGTTTTGCTTGGCATGTGCGTGAGGACGCACATCAAAGAGTAGGGCTGCCAATGCTATGAAACCAAGACAAACAATAAAGATGGGATGTAAGGCTAGGATTAATGCGGTATTCAATGATGAAGGTAGATATACTATATCTAAGATGATATTGGATCTCACACATGGCTGTAGTCCGAGAAAGTCAAAACATTTCAGATGCTTTAAGAAGGTTGATACTCGTGTCGCTAAGAGACTTGAGATAAATGACGAGGCAGGAATAAGGTTGTCCAAAAATTTCAAGTCTGTGGTTGTTGAGGCGGGCGGTTATAAGAATGTAACATTCGGGGAGAAGGAGTGTCGAAACTACATTGACAATGCACGACAACATTGCCTCGGGGTTGGAGGCAGTATAGCTCTATGTAACTATTTCGAAGATATGCAAAAAAAGAATCCGGAGTTTTATTATAAAATAGACGTTGACAATGATATGCAGTTAAAGAATGTGTTTTGGGCAAATGCTTGAAATAGAGCTGTGGATGAATAATTTGGAGACGTGATTACATTTGATACAATATATCTTACTAATGCGTATAAAATGCTTTTTGCACCGTTTGTAAGTATGAACCACCATAGGCAGTCAATCCTACTCGGATGTGGATTGACATCTAGTAAGGATGCAGATACATTCGAGCGGTTATTTCAGTCATAGTTGTAGTGTATGAATAACCAACCACCAAATGCAATCATCACAGACCAAGACAAGGCTATGAAAATTGCAATCTTGAGGGTATTTCCAACTTCTAGACATCGATTTTGCTTGTGGCATATAATAAAAAAACTTCCTGAGAAGTTTGGATCACATTGTCGATATGGAAAAATTAAGAGTACTGAGTACTATACATAGGTGCGTTTATGTTTCTTTCAGTCAGCATGAGTTTGAGGAACATTGGTGTTGTATGCTCGGTACATATGATTTGTATGAGAATGTATGGTTGGTACTACTGTATAGTGATCATCATTTTTGGGTCCCGACCTATTTTAGAGATATATTTTGGGCAGAAATATCAACTACACAGCGGAGTGAAAGAATGAATGCATTTTTCAATGACTACGTTCACTCTAGAACTACTTTGAAGCAATTTGTTCACTAGTATGATTTGGCCCTTAGGAGGAAGATAGAGAATGAAGTAGTTGCTAATTTCAAATCCTTTAATATGGACATTTCTTGCATTAGTTGCTATCCTCCTGAGAAGCAATTTTAAGTGCATATACTCTTACTAAGTTTAAAGAAGTACAAGAGGAATTACAAGGGTTTCTATATTTAACTACTAAGGAGATGGGGTGTGAGGATGGTATATATATGTTTGTTGTTATGGATGAGGTTCCAGTTGGTGATGACTTTTTAAAACGTGTAACCTTTAATGTCAAAGTTGTTCAAGATTCCCTTGATGTGAAATGCAATTGTAAGTTATTTGAGTTTAGAGGTATTTTGTGTAGGCACGCTCTTCGTATCTTAACTCAGATTGGCCAACATACAATACCATCAAAATACATATTAGATCGGTGGAGAAAAGATGTTAAGCGAAAATACACTTTCGTGAAAAGTAGTTATGACACTAGTAATATTGATGATGTGCGAAGGTACGATAGGATCTAAAATTGCTTCTATAAATTGTGCTCCAATGCTTCAAAAGTCGAGAGCAGTTTTGTTAAATTGATTAGCCAAATAGAACAGTTGAAGACATAGTACCCTGGTATTGCTGATACAACTACCAGCAGCACAGTTGATACAACTACTTCCATGGAGGGCATGACAAGTAGAGTTCTTAGTCCGTTGGTAGTTTGGAGTAAAGGAAGACCACTGTCTAAGAAAAAAGTGCACCCCGCTGAGAAGCGTTATAAGAAATCTAGTACAAAAATACGATTGCACCACAACAAAATTGAGGTTCATTTTTATTAATTCATTTATGATTCAACATATTTTTCATTTATGATTTAGCATATTTTTCATTTATTGTTTTGCGGTTTTTTATTTAAGTTATTTTAAAAATATGTTTCTAACACTAGGATCAACAAAGTCAAGTTTGGATACATGCGCCAGATGTTTTTTCAATTCCTTCGACTGCTCATCGCTCACAAGTAATGTATAACTAACTTATTTTAGTAATTTTTTTAGTGAATTGCGTTGCCACTTCTAACATTTTTTTATACACCTATAGGAGTCAACTCAAGAGGCTTTTCATCAGAACTTCATTGCGTAGTGATTGGTAGAGGCTATGAGACAAATGTGTAATCATGTGATTTTATTGAACCTTTTTTTGTAACTCTTTGTTTATGTAAGCACTCGTGATTTTCCTCAATTGCACTTGTGGTTCTTGTAACTCTTTGTTGATGCAATATCATAATCGCAATCATGCAATTTGGATTACAATAAAAATATTGAACTGCAAAATGCTATTAAGGTACCCAGTACTACACGAAGTAACAATATTACATTAAATTCATAGGAAAGATTACATATTGTCTTATAATTTTTCAAAAAGCATGCCTAAACAAAGTACCCATGACATTGAAATTAATAAAACTATAAAAACTCTCTCAATTTTTCTTGTGCCTCTCAATCTCTATTTCTAGTCGATGTCGAGTTGTTTATACATCTATGGCTAGTTGTATCTTTTGAATCTTGATTTTTAAACGGTTGATTCTCTTTTCACCATATGGTGGTATTTTCGGGTCAAACCAACAAAAATATTTGCAAGAATGCCCAGACTATAAAAACAACCAACACGTTAGCAACCAATGATTACTATTCACTTCTTAGCAAACAAGAGTGAAATAACATACCTCAAAGTTTTGGCAACTAAAAAATCGACGTCTGTCATTATCCTCATCAAGTGGAGTTCGTCGACATGCTTTAATACCACAAAAGCATATTGAGTATTCATTTTGCCAAAAGATTTTTGAACATGAAATATTGCTGGTGGTACTATGTGCTTCATACATTGTGTCAAGATTTACAATTATTATGTCTCTACCTCTAAAATGGATGACCTAAAATGTCATTTTCTCTCACTAATAAAATGGATGGATCATATATCAGTTTTGTGTATTGACATTTTCACTGTCCTCATACGAATGTACATTATATCTCGCGCATTTTCTCCCAAATGCCTTTGATAGAATTTATCACATTGTTTTCAACTAGTTTGAGACATTAAAAAAAAGAGGCGGTGGAGATAATGTATTGGTACATTAACCTCAATTGATTACCCTGTTCCTTATAACATTGTTTGTTAAACGTGTATCTACATTGTTTGTCCTTATACCTTTTATTCAGAATGGTCTTTGGTTCTCAATTATTCAAGCTACAACAATTAATGCCAGATTATATTCTAAAATCATGTTATTTACTAATTACAGGTTGCAGATAATTACTACAAGCTAGATTATATTCTAAAATTGTGTTATTCACTATTTCTTGGGATGATTTTTTTTTTTTTTGGTTTAATAGACAAAGAGGTGTAACCTAAACTCAGTACCAAGAAACAACTACATTTCATTTTGTAGTTCTTAATTGGATAATTTTTGTCTTTAATATGCAAAGACTAAACTTTTTGTGACATTTTGTCGAGCACTTGGTATTGAGAAAATCACTACAATGACTCTCACTCTTCTTGCCTTAACCGAAAGTCCACCCATCCCAAATCACCTCAATCCTTCTCACTCGACCAAACCTAACCCAACAATGAGTCTCAAGTCTCAACCATGCTAACACAAAACTAAAAAGTAAGTCAAAAAAAAATTTCAAAACAACTAAAGCCACAACGCAAAACTAAAAAAAAAAAAAATTGTAATTTTACCTTGGAGAGAACTAGGCAATGACTCGAGCAGGGGGAGGAAAGATCTTGCCTTAACCGAAACAAAGCCATAACTCAACAAAGCCAGAATCTGAGTCCAAATAAAATTCCAAAACTCAACAAAACTCAAAACTGAGATTTAAAAAAAAAACCCAACAATGAGTCTCAAATTGGTACAACCAAAGTCAGAAAACAAAAAACAAAACTAAAAAAAAGAAAAAGAAATCGGCATTGGCATCTTACCTTGGAAAAGAACAGGGAAGTGATCGGCATGCATGGGAGACGGGTTCATTGGGCAAGGGAGATAGAGACGGAGATGTGAGGGAGGGGCGATGGAGACTGAGACGAAGACACAGTCTGTGATCTGGGTGAGGGAGAATGGGAGGGGAGACGTGAGTGAGAGAGATCTGGGTGAGAATGGGAGGAGGGGAGATGCGAGTGAGAGATTTGGGTGAGGGAGAATGGGAGGGGTAACACAGGGCAGGGGAGAAGAGAATCACGTGAGGGAGGAAAAAAAATAAAAAAACAAAAGGGAAAGGACAACTAGCCTTCCCATGTTAGACGGGAAGCTACAAACGAAAGCCCAAATCGGGCTCCCTAGCATTATCCTTTTCCCTTTCTTTCTCTTTTTATCTGGAGGTACTCACCTTCAAAGTAAGCCATTTGCCATTTTCATCAACCTTTATTAAGCTTTTTTTTTTTTTTTGACAAAAATACATCATATGTTACAACACAAATACAAGAGTATTACATTCTTGATATCAGATATTTGATCCCAAGTGACAAATCATGGCAGATGGAACCAGACTCAATCAGCTTCAGGATGGATTTTCGGTCTTGAAGAAATCCACTAATTGCCTACTGAATAACTTGGAGACAAAAATACTATCCCTTAAAAGACAGTCTGATTTTGTGGTGGCGTAGCTAGCTTCTCTAACTAATGAAGGAGAGGAGGGACAAGGAGTTGTGTTATCATTGTAACTCCAAGTTGATGATGAATATGATGAAATTGAAGAAATTCTAGACTTTGTCAATAATCCTAACCAACCCGAAATTTCCTTACATGTACTTATTGGTTCTTTAAACCCAAAAACTATGAGAATTAAGGGAAGGATATGGAATCAAGAATTGGTTGTGCTAATAGATTCAAGAAGTAGTCACAATCTTTTGGACCTTTCACTTGTTAAAAAGCGGCGAGGTGGATTCCAATTAATATCCATGAGAAGGTAAGAGTTAAGGTGTCTAATGGGGAACAAGTTAGTAGTGAGGGAAGGTGTGCAACACTCAAGGTTAAGCTACAAGGGATTGTTTTTACTATTGATGCATTTATTTTAGTACTTGCTAGTTGTTATATAGTATTAGGGGTGATTTGAGATCCATTTTGTGGAACTTCAGGGATTTTTCCATGCAGTTTCAATATCAAGGAATGTCAACAAATTTGCAGGGGTTATGTCCCTTTAATCTTTTTGAGGAGGGCAATATTAGTTAGAATAATAAGTTGGAGAAAAAAAGACTTTCTGTTACAATTAATTGAGCATAGAGAGGAAAATTTAGCTGAAGAAATACCCCCTTCCATCCAAGAGTTAGTCAGCCAATATGAGGATGTTTTTCGTGACCCTAAAGGACTGCCACCATACCAATCCCATGACCATTCTATTACATTATTCCCAAAGACCAAACTAGTTTCAATAAGACCATACCGATACCCCTATTTCAAAAAAGATGAAATTAAAAATATTGTGAGGGAATTGTTGAGCACGAGGGTGATAAGGCCTAGCCACAACTCTTATTCTTCTCCTGTTTTGTTGGTGAAAAAGGCTGATGGTACATGGTGAATGTGTGTTGATTACAAGGCCCTAAACAATGTGTGACTATTAAGGAAGAATTTCCTATTCTAGTGATGGAGGAGCTGCTGAATGAACTCAGTGGGTCAAGACATTTTTCCCAAGCTGGACTTACGTTTAGGTCAGCACCAAATCAGGGTTAAACCCAAGGACATTCATAAAACATTATTTAGAACTCATGAAGGGCATTATGAATTCTTAGTCATACCATTTGAATTAACTAATGCACCCACAACCTTCCAAAGCTTAATGAATTAAATCTTTAGGTCCTATATACAAAAGTTTATCCTAGTGCTTTTTAATGACATTTTGGTGTACAACAAAACCATGGAATAGCATATCCAGCACTTGCACGTAACCTTGGAGGCCCTAAAACAACACAACTTGTTGGCTAAATATTCTAACTGCAGGTTTGCTACTATAAATGTGTCTTATTTGGGACATCTAATTTCTACTGCAGTGGTAAAAACAAATCCTAAGAAGTTGGCAACAATGAAGAGTTGGCTATTCCCAACTACTTTGAAATCACTAAAGGGTGTTTTGGGCTTAATGAGCTACTATAGGAGGTTTATTAAGGGGTATGGAAGCATTGCATCCCCTCTTACCTAGTTGTTAAAGAAAAATCAGTTTGTTGGAATGAAGAAGCTAAGGAAACACTTTAGAGATTGAAGTGGGCAGTAACTCAATCCCTTGTGTTGGCTTTACCTGTTTATTCTCTACCATTTGTGATCCAATGTGATGCTTCAGAGTCATGACATTTTTCTCAAGCTAAGTGTGAATTGACTCTATTTGTTGGGACCGATTCTTTTGAACTTTACTAAACTCACTATGAAGTTTACTTAGCACATGAAAGTGATTTAGCTTCAAGGACTTAGGTGTGGCTTTGATAGTGAGTTGAGATGAGATGAATTAAGATGAAAGTTAAAAGTTGAATAAAATACTATTAAAATATTATTTTTTAATATTACTATTGTTTTAAAATTTAAAAAAGTTGAATTATTTATTATATCTTGTATGTGAATCTGGAAAAATTGTAATGATAAGATGAGATGAGAAGAAACACTTCTTGTATTCAAACATGGCCAGTCCTTAGGTACTGCTCATATTTTATCTCCTTTCCTTTCATACTCTCGTTTTTCTCCCTCTCATCTTACCTTTTTAACTGCTCTCACCACTTCTATTGGTCCATCATGTTATTCTAAAGCTATTCCCCACTCTCATTGGCTCTTACCACTTCTATTGATCCATCATGTTATTCTAATAGCTAAGCATTGTGCAACGTTAATAAGTTTATAATACTTATCCAATATTCTCCACTTCTATATACAGGGGCAGTAGGTAACATTCGAATAATCTGATTGAGTATTCTTGAATTATTATCTCTTACTTATTGTTGATTTAGGCATTGGAGGTGTCATAAGCACACTGTGCCGCCTACATAACGATTTTCAAGTTAATGATCACGACTGGTGGTGGGACATGTCCTTTACATATCTTTCTCCTATTTTTATTTATTTGTTTATATTATGTACAAACCAATCTTCCTTCAACATTGCCATCCACAAAGAACTCCTAAACATTTTGGCCTGCTAATTACTTTTATGTTAAGAACCATTGAGAGAACTATTGGCTTGTCATATCATGGGGAAAATTCTATGTCGTGAGTAGTTCCTTTGGCCTTGCCACCTAAGAGAGAGTATGGAATGGAACAATTCTATCACAGAACTTGTGTTCAGTTTATGGTGTTCCCAAAGAGTGCAAACCTTCCTGAAAATTCTTACTTACATTGGACTATTTGCAATCCTATGGAGAAAATTATAGCTTTGTCATGACTCAGCTTTCCTCAAACAGTTGGAAGAAAAGAAAAAACACATACTGTCATGCCCTCCTTTCCTGTTCTTATTTTTCTTTTCCCCTCAATCACCTGGTTATGATAGCCTTCAAATGGTTGTGAATTCCCTATATAGATTCATATCGGCTTTATTATAAACACTGATTGTTCTTTCTCCTTAATGTCTTTCTCATTGTTTTCTCAGGATAAGAAGAAAAGTGGAGTTGAAGCACTTCTATGTATCCTTATAACATATCCAAAAAACTCACCAACGCCTTATTACATAGATGTCCAACATCTTGTACATCTCATTGATATATATATACTCTCTCTCATAAAAACATTTTGTAATGGGTGTGTAATACTTAAGGGATGCTTAGGAATAAGATGAAATGCGAAGTTTGTGAATAGGAGTAAGATGGTTTGTGAATAGTAGTGAGATAGTTTTTGAATAATATTTATTGAGTTTTGGGAAAGGAGAGAAAACGTTGAATAAAAAATATTATTTTTATATTATTTTTTAATATTATTTTGGTTTTGGGATTTGAAAAAATTGAATTGTTTTGTTTTTTTTATTTGAAAATTTGAAAAAATTATAATGATTAGTTTGAAAAAGTTATAATGATTAGTTTGAAAATGTTTGTATTTAAAAATAATTCAACTTTTTCAAATTTCAAAACAAAAATTATATTTCAAACAATTTTAATTTTATAATATTTTTATTTAATATTTTCTTTCTTATTTTTCAAAATCTCATAAAATATTTTAACTCAAATTATTTCTAATTATCTAATCTCAACTGAAATATCTTCCTATTATTTACCAATCATGTCAACTGATCTCCTTTTAACTCGTCCAAACCATGCCTAAAGTTGACACAACAGACGTTTGTGATTTGGCGACGTGTTTTCGGCTACCGTTAATGAACTGAGAAACCTACATATCAATGATCATTTTTCTAGGTAGCTTATACCGCCTAGAATTATTTTTCAAAGAAAAAAAAATCCAATTACAAGCACATGAATCTTTGACTATTTTACTTTATTTTTTCAAACGCATTCATTGGGACTAAGAAAAGATAACTGCTAACCTGACAGGGCCGGAAAAGTCTGTAATCTACTGTGAGGAATCTATCAAGTTGGGAAGCAAATCTTAGTTCACGAAGTTGAGAGCTGTGAAATGAATAAGAGAGAGCCTGCACCATGACAACATTTAAACCTCAATTTTATGATCATCATTATTGATATATAGGAGCCGATCATGATGTGACACATTTTAAATAGATTCACATGTCACCGACCTAATTAATAACCAATCGGTTAGAATAATATATAATGTCATATTAACAAGTACTGCGATTGATCAGAGTAACAAAATTTAAAATAAAATACGAAACTTATCATTATTAAACCCATTAATGCTCGCGCCTCGTGTGCATTCATGTGGATTATATTATATATATTATAAGAAAAGTTGTGATTATAAATGTAGTTTTAATTGAGGAAGAAATGAAACTTCAATTATTAAGTCCTGAGAACAGCCTGATCAATTATGAGCTAGCTGTGATCTTGGTAAGAAAGTTTGAAATTCAGAGAGTCTCCATTATTACATGAGAAATAAAAATATTTGCAATGGTAAAGTACTGCATAAATGTCACGTAATTTCTTTAAAAAAATATGAGTAAAGACGGAATTTACATGAAAAAAAAAAAAAAATTTTTAATAATATACTTTATTCTTTTTTAAAATGATTGCACGATCCTTACGCATTGCACGACTGATGTAGTATTATTCTTATTACATACAAACATGGGTGGAGATGGGAATGCATAAACAGTAGTGAGTAGTGTTATTGGTACGTACAACTACAAGGAGGAGCCAAAAAAAAGAAAGGGACAAAAACCAGCTGCTGTTGTGAATTGTAAGCGTGTAATATTATTGTTTGTCACGTTAGAGACAGAAAAGGACAGAGTAAAAGAGGCTTCCTACTTATGGTTAGGGCAATGAAAGCTGCCCTTTATGACATACAATGCAATGCAATACCCGCTAGCTAGCTGTATGTAATTTGTACATTTTTGCTCAACTTTCTCTCCTCTCTCTCGTAGTTATGTTACTATTTATTTATGATTTTATTAATTCTGTGCACTCCATAAAAATTGCTGAATAATTGTTGGTTGCTTGGCCAAGAAGTACTTGATCTGACAAAGGAATATCAATATCTCATTTATTTTTCGAATTTTATTTGAATTCTCTGTTTATTTTTGGAGTTATTAACTTGTCAAACCAACCATGCATTATCAGAATCTTTAATTTTGATAATTAACACTTTTATATAATTTCCAATTAATAGATTGATCAAGTAGAAAATAAAAATAAAAATAAAGTAATCCTTTTCTCTGAGTTCTAGCTAGCTCAACTAATCTAAACTAATCTAAAATATATATGATGTTTCAAAGTATTAACGTTAGATACACTCGTGAAATGTACGTGAAAATATATACCACATAACTATTTTGAAAAAGAATGAGATTTATTATTAAAATATTAATTTTTTTTTTTATGTAAATCTGATATTTATTTATTTTATTTTTTAAAAGGTTATCATGTGATGTTTCCGTATTCCAGAACTGCAAGTATATTTTTCTTTTGTATGTCAAAGGTTGGAAAATTTGGGGTACAACGTGTACTGTAGAAACAGAAAGGCGTGAAAATTAACTGGCCGGGAGGTCATGTGTGAGGCTTGTATATACGTGGTTGAAAATGAGGACAATAATGGTTGCTACTAGGTAGCTAGTACATCAATAATTGAAGAATGCTAAGGTATTATGGGATCAAAATCCTGATCTAAAATTATAAAAAAAAATTAAGGTTAGGTTTAGAAATTTTTTTAAACATAAAATTTTCATTTCATCATTATAATTTTTTAAAATTTTTTTATATAAAATATAATAAACAATTCAACTTTTTCAAAAAATCAATTCAACCTTTTCAAATTCTAAAATAATAATAATATTAAAAAATAATATTTTATTCAATTTTTAACTTTTATCTCAAACTAAAAATTCTCATATCAACATCCAAACCTAACCTAATTCTGCTTAGCGTTTTAAATTATCCTTATAATATAAATCGTTATATATTTTCAAACTTATAAATGATTCAAATAATTTCTTCAAATCAACTTTTATAACATGTAATAAAATTTTAAAATACTGTTTTATTTTCGTTCAAATAATAGTACTCGCATCACATTTGATAAATATTGATCATTCGATAAAATCTAAACCACTAATTTATAAATAATGACTAGCTAGGATTTTTTTAAAAAAAAAAGTAATATTGTTATATACATTCTTCGGGTCATGTCCAAGTCCAATGCATTTCGTAGAATCTATCATTAAAAAATTAATTTTTTATATGAATTCTAGATTTATCTATTTTTTTTTTAAAGAATTACTCAAAATTTATACGCCTAAAAGTGTAAATATCATTATCTAAAAAATTACAACTAAAGTTTTTCAGCTAAAAGTTGCTAAGGATAGTGATCCATAGTACTACTCATATTGGATTTCACAAATAAAGGTACGTAGGTGACCGATGGAGTGCCATTAGCTAGCTTTAGTACCGTAATTAATTTTATTTATTTGAAAGTGGAAGCTTATTACATTAATATTACATATCGCGTATATAGTACCGTACGTAATTAATGAAAAAAAATTATTAGATTAATATTATTGCATGAAAGTAAAGTGACTTTGACTAATTTTGGGCACTGAAAACTATTTTATAGGACATGATCCAACAACAGAAATTTATAATAGACGTACAATAAGACAATTATTATTTTAAAAATAGGCAAAAAATGACTTACAAAATTATAATAATCTTATTATACATGCATGACATGATGGTATAAGATTATAGCTAGCTAGCACATCCATTAATTAAAACTACTATTTTCTTAATCTTATAATTAAGTAGTACTACTTCAGGAGCCAAGGAATTAAGATAAATTATTCATGCATGGCCTTAAAGTTTGGGATTATCCAATTAATGAATGGTAATTTAGAGCTAGGAGATATTATTTGCAACCATATATATAGATATATATATATATATATACAAACAATCGATGGAACTATATTATATATAGACAAAACCAACGTGCATGATAATTCTCTGATGATCATTAGAGGCAAGAAACAACATTAATTCCACATGCACGACGTGCTGTCTTCTCTTGCACCATGCATACAATATTATAAACAGAATAATCCTATTAATTTTCCATTTCCGGCATAGTGGAGTGACATTAATCTGAACTATAAACCTTGCATCTCTCTTTCTCTCTACTAATTAGCAAGATAACTACTAGTTTATAACCATGCATGATCGATGCATCTCATTTACACGTACAAGCTGGTTAGCATGAACTGGTTTCTGATCACATGATGGATCGGCTGGCTGTTTTTCTCAGATCTTCAGAGGAAGAAACTCGAAAAATTGGTTTGCAGCAAAGCTGTCATCCCTAGACGTGATGGGCACTTTGGTGTTCGTCCTAGAAACATGATCGTTGCCATCCGAATTATCATTACCGGGGAGCGGAAAGAGGTTAAGAGTTTTAGATTCATTGCTTCTAATTTGATCCCCAAGATGGGGAACATCTTCTTTGTCTGGTGTCAACGATATAAAATAATGACTGTTTAAGAGCTTTGTGTCTGACAAAGTAGCTGTTCTGGGCAAGGTTTTGATGGGAGGAGAACAAGGCGTCTCTGTACTTTGCCACGTACCACCACGCCTATGATCTCCTGTGCTTCTTCTCTGCTGTTGTGATTCTCTCTCCTCAAACTGAACCCACCAACCATGTGTGAATCTTTCAGCTGCTATTGCTGCTTTATTCATTGACGTCGCAGATTCCTGAAAGTTACAAACAGTGAAAGTTGGAGTAAAATTCAAGCAAAGTTCGATCAAAAGTTTCTAAAATCTTGCAATATATATAGCAGCCCTCGAACATAAGGAAGTACTAAGGAATGCAGCTTTTGAAGCTATTAATTAAACTTTTCCAAACTTCAATCCAAAAGGTCTAGTTGATATTCCTTTTATAATTATTTTTTCATTTATATGGCATCTAATTCCCTTTTGGGTATTAGTCTTAGCTAAGGTGAAGAGTATTACACGAAGTACAAAAGACAAAGATCATATGCAGACCTCCTTAAGCTCACTGCAGTTTAGAAGAGGTGCCCACTTCTTCTCTTGTCTAACTTTATGCACTGTCCTCCTCGTCACTGTAGATGGAATCCAAAACAAAGCAAATTCAACTTTAGACCATCTCGATCGAGACTAAAATAAAAAAATGACAAAACAACAGAACTTGGGCCAATTTGGAACTGTTGTCCTAGCTGGGACATAATTTACTGTTTTTAAAAAAGTACCAAACATCGAATTCATGCATGTTTTCTGACAAAAATTAGCAAGTACATTGAAAACACTGTGCTTACAAGTTTTCTTTCTGTATACTCTCACCGTTTCATTCTGTGCTGTAATGTTTTATTTTTTTTATTTAATGATTAAGTAAGTATTTTTTAATAATATTGTGATTTTATTTTATTTTTTAAAAATTTTTAAAAGTGTTAAAAAATACATAGAAAAAAATAACAAAAAAAAAAAGATGAATTATGCTTAATGGTGACTCTCAATGGTAGCCGGAGCGGTGGACGTAGCACCACTCCTCGTGAAAACACAACCAGACAATTGTGATGGATGCATGCAAGTATAGATCATGAATAGGTGGTGCCCTACAGCCAGCTTTCTTTTCTCTTCTCTATTTTCATTTTTGAGATTTTTGGATTGATTTTCGTAAGACCCAAGAAATTAATAATTGGTGAAAATATATAGGATGGCCTCATATGATTCTATATGAATATAATTGTTACCGGCCGATTCTTTCTCAGCTGGACTGCTACCACCATGTTGCTGCTCTGGTAAATCATGTGATGCCATTTCACGCCGACGTTTCTGCCGCTCTCTGGCTTTATGATTTTGAAACCAGTAGAAAACATTCTTCCCTTCAATCTTTCCAAACCTTCGAAGATATGCTGCAATCTGATGGATTTGCTCAGCTGTTGGAGTTCGTGTTCCACGCCGATACAAATCTTCAAGGGCCAGAAGCTGCTCCGAAGTTGGATTCCACCGAGTAGTCACCAATGGCTGCGGGTTGAAATTTGTCCTAAATTGTTCAGTTACATAACGGCGGCCTGTAGAATAACAAAATCATGGATGAATAAAAAGCGAGTAAAATGAATATATAAGAGCATGAAGTACTATAAGCTGGAGAAATTAGAATCAGATGTACGTAAAAAATAAGTAAGATTGCTGCAAAATTAAGTACATATTATATATCTTTTCTCTCTCACGCACACATGCACGCATGGATCAGCAGATGATCAATTAAGAAAAATATATATGGGATACCTGGTTGGTGATTCAATGAGTAAAGACTGGTGAAATGAGTGCTGCAATCACGATAAGGAGCGGCCAATATTGGAGAAATTATAGTATTTCTGGGGATAACAGATGTTGGCTTTGGAATGAGGGGCCGAAGCTTAAAACCACTGACTGGGTCAGAGAGGTTAGTGATCTCCCTGCCATCGCCAGAACCCATCGTCCACATTGTGAAGCACCAGAAAACCTAGTTTTCTGTCTCTAGCTGATGATGGTGTAGTAGGATATTAATCCTGGCAAGAGGAAAAGATAAAAGAAGGAAGAATAAGCAAGGAAGGGAAGAAATAGATGAAGAAAGTTCTGAAGTATTTGGTCTTAAACAGATGAGAGTATGAGGGAAGACCAAGACAGTAGCTAGCTAGGTTGACTATATATGCTTTCCTGATCATCTATATATAATGGAATTAAAAGGGCTGAAAACCTAATTAAATCACAAGCAAGCATATATAGAGAACATGCATGAAAGAAAGGGAGGAGGGAGGGTTCAAGGAGGACAAAGCAGATGAATTGGGTGCAGGCCAAAAGCGTGGAATTCTAGGAGATATAGGGAGACGAAGTATAAAAAGGACGTGAACACGATATTGATGATCATCATGTTGATCTTTATATCATAAATTAAGCCCCACCGGACCACCTCTCCATTATTGTTCCATGATCTTCTGCCTTCCACACTTCTCAAGCTGAAATCTAAACCGTTAATTAATTCCTCCAAAATCTCTCCAGCAATGCTAAACCGGCCCCCCGATAGTTGGGTTTATCTGACATTTTTACTATATATAATGATACATAAGATAAAAACTATATATCAAGGTCCGTACGTCATCCGAAGTTTGTTAGTTTATATATATTGATCATGATAAATATTGGCAAGACATTAACTTGTCAAGTTAAAACCTAAATTACCAATATAATAATTTGTTGAAGGCTTCATTTCATCATCATCATTCAACACGTAATTTTAGGCCTAGTTTGGGTACACAGGTGAGAATACTCACTATTATTTATTATTTTATTATTAATTTTCACATACTTTTCACTAATATTCAATATTCTATCATTAATTTTTTATTATTTTTTCACTACTATTTACAGAATACTTAAAAATACATCAATACCCAGATGCAACCTTAATCACTTTCATTCGGAAGATTTCTCGTCTCGTACTTAAAGATATTCATTCAAACCAGGTTCCTCAAAAGACAATTTCTAGTTCGATCATAAAATGCATCAAAGGGTCAATAATTAGTGCACAATGATCAGCTTGCTAGCTAGTTAGATCAACCCCCATAGTACAGTTATAGCTAGGATGCATTTCCATTTCGAGAATCTCACTCCATGAACTCAGACCTAACAATTTATTATACGACTCGTCAAGTACCTAACAAGAGATAAAATAAAGGATTAGGGCTTCATGTGTAGTGGAGTTAGGGTTATAAACAAGGGTCAACGACTCAATTAATTAGAGTACTATTTGTGTTAGATTTGGGTTATGCTGGTGATACAACATGATGCATTTATTTATATAATGATCAGTTGTGTCAAAATTGAGTTTGACCCATAAAATGGTTCGAATTTATAATGTTGAACCAAATAGTACTCTTAGGCCTTATCTGGTTACACAAATCAGCTCATCTCGACTCATTTAATCACTACAATATTTTTAAATTTTCATACAAAATTTAATAAATAATTCAATTTTTTCAAATATCAAAACAACAAAAATATTAAAAATTTACATTCTAACAATATTTTTATATTTAACTCTTAATTTTCATCTCATCTGTGTAACTAAACGAGACCTATTCATCAATACTAGACACCATATGAAGATGAGTACCCATGAACCACAATTACCGTACTGATCTTACATGATGCATGCATGTTCTGATCAAAATCCCAGGGCGTTGAGGGACTTGATCATTTACATGTATGCGAGCTAAGACAATTAACCCTACATGAAAGTTATATTTTGAATTTCTTTGATCCTTCCAATTATTGATCGAGCCCTAAATGAAAGTGGTTTTAATACATGTACGTACCGCGGCTTGCGTGGGAGAAAGTTAAAATCAACTTTATGACTAGAAAAATTAAAAAACTAAAAGGAAAAGAAAGATCAGGATAATATTGATCAACATGATAAATATTAAAGCTAGCCCAGCCGGCCCTCACAATAATGTGGTAGCGTGTGATTTGTAACCATGCAATAACGTTGCACCATGGAAATTAAAGGTGGGATCGATGATGTTCGTCCACATACGTACATAATGGTGCTGTCCTATTAATTAAATATCTGATCGATCATCTTAATTCGATTTTAATGGGGCTTTCCATAATTCCATGTCGGCTAGCTCTAGTATGTAAATTAATTCGCAAGCCAACTTGAACCTGACTTTCTATGCCTCGCCCCTTAATTAGCCTTTCGAATCATAAATATATATATATAATTTTTTCAAGTGTTCGTACGTCTTGGCCGGGAGGCCGTGTCCAATATCATTATTGCTGAATTTATTCAGTTGCTCATAATAATTGTTCATATATAATATTCTTGCTTGCTATAAGTTTTGATATTACTTTTGACGTGCGTATAATAATCAACTGTCTGCAAATTTATGAGGTAATATTAAGGCAATATATATAATGAACAGAGAGAGGTCAGAGAACTGCATGGATATATATGGCCAGACCGCCCCCAAGATCATGTTTTAATATAGAGTAATGTTAAATACAGTCGTAAAGTATGCAAGTACAGCGTAATCCTTTTGAAAAAAAAGTGAGATCTGCTATTAAAAAATTTTTTTTTTTTTTTTTGTATTTTTTATTTTTTTCAAAGAAATTGTACGGCGTTTGCGCATTCTACGATTGCAAACGTTATTTCTATTTTATATATCAATTAAAGTAGCTAACTAGCTAGCTAGGTAAGCCGCCATGGCGGCCAGCTTGCATGCACGTGTGTGTGTGTGGATGTGTGTGGTGACATGAGTTGGAAAGAGCTAGCCGTACATTATTACGAATTTATTATTGGGAAGGTGGTGTCATATTGTAATGAATTAATGGTGGGGGTAAGTTAAGCATATATTGGTATAGGTGAATAGCATGGAGATCAGAATGAATGTTGCATTAATAAGTTGTACATGCAGTACACGTGATGCCGATGACTGGCCGCTATACATACTCCGGGTAAACCGGCCTAGATCTATACATAATTTATATCTATGATATGATCATGAATTGCCCAGTTTTTTTTTTTTTTTTAATATATATGAAGGTAGAAGAATAAACCTGATCATCATCCTAGCTAGCTATTTAACAATCTGCAGCATGCAGCATACTCATCATGATCATGCTGACCTACCTAATTTATATCCATATATATATATATATATATCTCTCTCTATGCTTTCAGATCAGTACTTCATGAAAAGTACTAATAATTTATTTTCTTGGTTTTTTATCTTCTTTATATAAATGTGATCATTAGTTTCATTAAGGCATCTAAAGTATTTTTTTTGTGTCTTATTTTCCCTCTGGCCTCAAACCTGCCTCCCTCTCGCCTCTCTAACGACGACAATACTTCCCGGCCAGTATGGGAAATGACTAGTAACCACCCAAAACATAAAAAGGTTTGGAAATTGAACAAAAGATCAAGCTCTGAATCATCTATTTAAAGCGAATAAACCCTAGTTGATGATCCGATGATATTTTGTGCTTCTCTGTCTCTCTGATCTATCTGTTGGTATTTGCAGTTACAAACAAACCGGTCCACGGGTACCGTGACCAGGGCTAGCTAGCTTGGTCTGCAGTTTCATCATTCTTATGAAGATTACATGCAGTAAACCTATAACAAAGTCCATAAAACTTTTAACTTGTCTTCCATGGTTTAACAAAGCTAGCTGTACCAATATTCATACAGAAGTCCTGGTTCCAAACTTTCATCATTCTTAAGAAGATTACAGTACTAAACCGATAACAAAGTCCATATATAAAACTAACTTGTTTTCCAATATGGTCTAATAAAGCATGCAATATGCAGCCAATTACAAGTACGATACATGATATATACTTTGGGGCAGCCTATAATCACTGGCCAGTAAGGATCATTAATCATGCATCTGCATGAAATAATTAATTGATCCAAATCTACAATAGCTGTGCTAATGTTTTGGAGGAAATATATACTACTACTCCAACCCTAGTAATTAAGATGCTGCAGCTGATCATCTTTAGACGACTTGAACATTTGGAATCGATTTTTGATTTATATATATAAATATATATATATTTATATATAACTACTCAAGAAGCTTATTGCATGCGCTAACACCAATAGCTGCAGCCAGATGCCACCCAGCATGAATGAATGGGGTCGTAGGAAAAACATCATCAGCTATAAAAAGCACACCACCCACCAGCGATGACATCTTATGCACGTTGTGGGCCATCCTCAGATCTGGATCTTTTGATGCTCTTTTTGAAAATACTACCTGGAAGAAGAAATGAAAAATAATTCTAGTTAAAGAGGATGAAACCCCCCGACAAAAAGGTTACTCTTGATTGGTTACTGGATATGACATGATGTTAGAAAATATAGAAGAATCTTAAATATAGAAAAACTACATTTCAGTGACAATGGGCCGGTGCAATATGGATAAACAATTTATGAACACGGGTAAAATAACAGGCATGCCCATCCATACATTTTGTTCAAATTGAAAATCCTTTATCCATTAAGACCATTGAGAAACTCTTCTGGTGTTGTGTTTACCAGCTACACCAGAAAAATAAAAATATAATGAATCTTATATGACAGAAATGAACAATGGAATCAAGCAATTAATTAATGGATACTCAACAAAGGAACACGTGGAGTGCTAATCCCCTACATAATTTCCTAAAGCAACAAAACAAGTCATGATATCGGGTTAAAGTAAAAGAAGCATGTAATGAATTAATAAAATATGTCCAGAAATAAGGTGAGTTACCTCCATTATCCCAGTATGAACAGCTGAAACCATTAGAGGCTGGACAGGTAACAGAAATGCAGATGCAGCCATCAGTAACTTTGAGTTATCATCTCTGAGGGCTCTTGATAGACACTGAAAAAACAATTTTGAAGTTTTTCAGTTTATGCCTAAGTGGGTAAATGAAAGTACTTGAAGAAAAAGCAAAGCAAAGTAGGCAGAACTAATTGTTTGCAAAGAAAATAAGTGCTGATAACGGTTTCTTGTATACAGATATAGAAATATGTACGATCTTAGATTGATATGCAAATATGCATATTTACAGATTAGGGATGAAGTGTAAGATTTTGGATTTAAGACGTGCTAAGTGCTATGTAACTTATCAATCACTTGAAAAAAAAAAAAAAAAAAACCAACTGCATTGACAAATTAAATCATTTGCTTGTTGTAATAATGTGTAATTTTTTTGTGCAGTTAATCCTGAAATTTCATTAATTAACATTAGGATAATCAATGCTACGTGTGGGAACTGACCAAAGCATAATCCAAGTTAACTTGAATGATTTAAAGCTAAAGATGAGTTTGACCGAGTAACTTACATGTATTGATACAGCATGGGGATTTATCATATACATGACATGTCTCAGTAGTTTGAGACCACACATATGCATCTTGTTGGTAGATTTGCACAAACTAAACTAGATCAGCCAATGGAAAATACCAAAAAAAGACCGAGGCACCGAGTATATACTAACAGATATACACATAGGGTCAGCTAATCCTGGTATATTCAATCGAGATCCATGAAGCTCAAGAAATTAATACAAAATGCATAGCAGATCTTCCAAAAGACTGTTTCTTCATACTTGTCCTATTAAGTTTTCCCTCCAGCAGATATTATAGAATCAAAAGCCATAAATGGGAAACATGTTCATGCATGTAGAAAACCTAGATTGATTAGCCCATTATGTTGTCTTTAATCAATAAATTAAGTCTGACTTACAACTGATGCCGTGGCTATCATTGTGTAATCCACCCATCTCATATAGTGCCTCAATTTTCCTCTTGAAGAGTGGTACAAACTTGAGGCAACTCCAACTCCAACTAATGAATTAGCATACAGCTTAGTATTCAGGTTCTTCCTGCATTCCCAATAAAAGCAAATAAACAAGATGTAACGAATATGCACAGTTTTTTCATGCACTTCAAGTTATGTACAGAAAAATATAACCTTGGGGCCTGGATTCCAAGAGCTATAAAAGGAAGTGAAGTAAGCACATTAGCCGCTGTTTCTGCCAGATTCTTGTCACCTGGCCAAAGATATAGCATGTAAATCAATTGTTTACCTAGAGATTGGGTTGCATAAGAGAAAAGTAAAATGTTTTTTTCTTTGCAATACCGTGACAGCACCCTTGGATGGGTCTCAAACAGGCTGGTCTCTGTTGCCATATCCATCTGGGGAATATGCAAACAAAAAGTTAGTATGGCTAGCTAGTGCTTCACGCGGATCAATTTAGCATCCATTGATCTGCTATGTACCTAGGTAGCATTAATCAGACTTCACCAATATTGGAGAAATCAATTCCCAAGAATTACAACAAATTCCTCACTTTTTTGTTATATTTACGAAATTATACAAATTACTTTACCATATCTGAATACTTAACAAGCATGAATTTTTCACTCACTGCATTAGTAGCCGCCGATTTGCTTCAATAGCTGAGCTTCTACTGATTGCTTCAGGAAAGTCCCCATCTTTATTATTCTCTTCCAATGCAAACGGTGAATGAGGCACCACATGTACCCCATGGATACCCTGAAGGGCTCTGCTTTGGTTCCGTGTAGTCTGGTGCCTCATAAACCTTTAAGTAATAAATTGAATTAATTTGATTTCCAGCAAGAACTTGCTGGGATTAACTGGAACAAGAGTACCCAGAGCATCCAAATATACTGCTTGATTCTGTAACAATACAAAGCAGCAGTGAGATTAGTGCAAATTAATATGAAGTATGAACACAATGAACTTAATGAATTGAGCACTAGCAAAAGCTTCAACTGAACAATGTGGTGCCAAAGCGCCAATTTCCAATATCACGTACTTTGATAAATGGGGGAATTAGAAGTTGAATTCCCGTACTACCACCACTTTTGCAATATGCACCAAAATTGACAACCAACACCCTAAACTATCAAATTTTGGCAATTTGCATTTTGGATTAAGATGTTAATGTTAAGATTGCATTAGATGTCCTATTTTTCAACCATCTTAATGGTTAGATCAACAAATTCGTGTGTAGATTGCCAGAACTTGGTAATTTAGGATGCTACTTGCTAGTTTTGATGATAGTTTTAAAATAATAACTAGTTTAGTGTATCAAAAATAAAATAAAATAACTAGTTTAGGGGTGCAAAATATTTTTTTTGAGGTGGGTCTTTCCTGACAGGAGAGGAGGGCGGGCCGTACAGCAAGGTGGCAGATGTGACTCTCAGAGTTCGATATTGTGTACGTCACCCAGAAGCCCTAAATGAGTAAGGCAAGGGGCAGGCAATAGCATTGGTAGTTTATGGGTGCAAAATATTATTTGCGCTTAATTAATTGTAACATGGTTTAGCTATATGAAAAAATACTCTTTGCTTTAGCTTTCAAAGTTTCAATTCTAATAACATCTAAGCCCATTGGAAAGACAGTCATCACACGACCCACATGTAGGGCTGTAAATAAACAAGACTACTTGAGAAGCCACTCAAAATTGGCTCATCAAATTTGAGCTCGGCTCAATCATTCTATTAACTAGACACTAGTGAATACAAAATTAGGATTGATTATTAAATAATATAGTTCGTGGAAGGCCCATTTGGTTGTTAAACTCATCTGAGTTCAATTCAGTTCAGTCTGATTTTAAACTAAGTTTAATATCAAAACACCCAACTCTCAAATTAATAAACTCATCTCAACTCAAAACCTCTTTACATATGGGACCCACAACCTTTTTTTAATTCAACACTTCTTTACACGTGAGACCCACAATCTTTTTCAACTTCCCATAAATACATCTAAACTTATCTTAATATCCAAACACATTTAAATTCATCTTAGGTGAACCCCACAAAACTCACTCTACCATCTTAACTCACAACCATTCATAAATAACTCAACTCAGCTCAATATCCAAACGTAGCCTAAAACTTGTCTTTTGAGCTCCAGTTTGAATGTTGAGGCCCATGACATTCAAAGGATGTGCCTCCTTGACTTTGCATTCCTTATTTTAGGAATACAAAGCAGAAAAGGACATTAATAGGAAGCATATAGGCCTCTTGGTGGCATTAGCCTTCAGCCTGTCCAATCGATATATAAATCTACAACCCAAATGCAACTTTTCTCAGCAGCCATATCGCAAAACTCAAATTTAAAGAATTCCCAGGTGTTTGAAGAAAAATAATGTTATTTCTTGCCATTTGATTAGACAAGCCTAGTGTTTCAAGAATCCCCACAGCGGTATTTCGTCGAACATAGCATTGACATTACCATATCCCTCACGAATTATCAACAGGGTTTCAAGACTAAACCCATTATTCCTGTTTATCTTAAAAGCCATTCGATCTTTAATTCATCTCTCCCACGATGACACCAGCCAACCAAAAGACAAAATCAGAAGGGAAATCTTCACTGAGTCAAAAATAATCCCTGGATAACAACATCTCATTGAGAATTTAAAAGCACTCGCACACAATCATAAAATATGTTCAGAGAGAGAGAGAGAGAGAGAGAGAGAGAGAGAGAGAGAGAGAGAGAGAGAACCTGGGAAGACGTGGCGACGCGGTGTAGCTGAGGAGAGGAACACAAGGTGGTCGGGCAATATAAAAGAATGAATAATTTATAAGAGAGAAAAGAAACTGGGGGCGTAGCTGAGTTGAAGAGGAAAGTCGTATTGGGTCAGACATGAAACTGGAATGTTAAGAGGATCGGGAAGTCGGAGATGCGCACGACTCTCGAATCTTCCTCATACACTTGCGCATATTCCCTCCAGGCCTACGCATCTAACCATCTATTAAGACGTCCTGGCCAGCCCATTTTCAACAAATCTCATTTATTTCTAAACTCTCAACTCTCAACCAATCCGCAATCCACACCTTTTGTTTTCTTCCTAACTTTTTTTTGTTTTCCTTATTGTTAGGAGAAAAATATGTTCACACTTTTAAACTATGAGAGTAATTTATATTTTGCACCAAAATTATAAATATAAACCTAAGTTGTTACGTATTACATTTGCATTTTGATAAATGCTACATCCATAAAAATATCTCATAAAAATGAATTCACAAATTGACATGACTTTATATGATACGTTAGATATACTTTATAATAAAAATATTTTTATAATCTAAGAGTACTCTCAATGACTTTGTATTTTACTCTTTAAAATACATCACCAAAACTTACTTTTTATTATTCTAATTAACGATTTTTATAAGATATCATACATCAACTTATTTATTGTTTCTTTGTAGTATTTAAATCTTCTTTTTTTCTTATTTTTTTATTCATTTTAAATACTTTTCTAAGTACGATTAAATTTGTAATATTATCAAATCTTTCAATATTTCTCATATATTAATGTAACAAAAAATCTCTCTCTGTTGCCAAAATGACATTAATAGCCCAATAAAAAATTGAAAAGAAAATAAAGATACAAAAAGCTCATTCATCCTAGTTTTCTGAACTTTTTATCCTTTACCATGTTTTGAAAATTTTTTAGCATGACTATTTTTCTTTTTATTAAAATAAATTGTTTTAATAATTATATTAAAACTTTTTCATGTTTTATAAATAAGAGTTTAAATGTGAAAAATATAAAGAAAGATTAGGAAAAATAAAGAAATAATAAAAAATATTTTCATAGACGAATAGTTCATGTTAAATGTAGAGAAACACTTTATCTCATATATATATATATATTATGTATATATATATATATATATTACATTGATTTTTCAAAATCCAATGGAAGCCTTATTTTGACATATTGTTCTCAATTTTACAAAAAATTGCAAACTAGAGAAATCATTCACATCAAATCAAAATCAGTTTGTGGGTTTATTTTTATTAAATCATTTTGTGAATGAAACATTTCTCTTACATTTTATTGCATTACTAATTAATTATTATTTAAAAAAATGATTAATGAAAAATGTGATATCGACATATATAGTGGAACGAGAGTGCAATACCTAGCACTTTCAAATAAACATATTATACCTGTTTATAATTTGATTGTGTTGTTTAAATATGATCCTCTTCGATTATCAATTTTAATTAAATACATATACATGAAAGAGGACAAAATTATATTATAGACGTAAGAAGACATAACGATGATAATTAATGAAAAAAAATCATTATTGGCAAGAGTTCAAGAGATAGATTATGAAGTAGTAATAAAGAGTACAAGTACTATTAATGAACGGTAACTGATAGGAAATATTGTAAGAGACATTAAATACAAGAAATGGATAATGAAATAATAATAAATGGTACAAGTAATAATAATGAGAAATGCATGAGAAGAGAAGTACAAGAGATGGATAATGAATAACGAAAATGCTACTATGATTTCTAAATGTGCTCACCGATCATATATTTTAATTTTTTATTATTTTTTAATGGTTAAAGAATTGATTATTAGTAAATTTATATTTTTTTTAATGATTAAAGATGTTTAAAAAATACTTAAGTATCAATAATTTTGTCACTCTTCTCCTCAATCAAGAGAATTACCCCTTATAGAGAGAACAATTGTTGGCCTTGGCTGGACCTCGTCGACTACCTCACGGGTGACTCTTTTACACCACCCACGTTTGATGCCCAAATTGATGATGAATCGCTCACTACCAAGCAAGAGTTGAGTCAATCTGTGAAGCCTCCAACCTCCGCTTGAGATGGAACAGAGACTTAGAGCGTTAGGATATGCAACACAAAGTTACATACCCCCATACATGACAGTTATTATGCAATGCATCCTAGTATGCAATTAACAATATGCAACAATCGTAGCAGAAAGAGAAATTCTTCTTGCAGTCGGGGACTTCAGTGCACTCCTAACGTGGCAAAAACACACCATTTCACTTAAATTCAGCACGACGTCGTTTGGCTGAAAGAGAAATCAAGAGCTGCGAACTGGAACACTTTCCCCTTTTCCCCTTTCCTCTTTCCCCTTCGAGAGACTGCTCCCGAACTCCCCCTTCTCCTTCTTCATCGTCCATCTCCAGTACCGGTGCGTCGTCCCCTTCCTTTGTGCGAACAGGTTGATGCAGCGCTGTCCCTCTCACAGGTATAAGCCTCGTCGCTCCCCTCTCACGAAGGTACTAATATTTTACAGAATGGGCTTCTTCGAATAGGGTTAAAATTCTTGAAGAATCTGTACTATATGGGTATTGATTTGGTTAATTCTTCCTTGGACGTGAGTTTTCTATAGGATATTAATTTGGTTAGTTGTTTCTTGGACTTGGGTTCTCTAGAGGATAAATTTGGGTCAGTTCTCTCTTGTACGTGGGTTTTCTATGCAATTTATATGTCAATTATCACTTTGTTTCTTAATTATAGTAATTATCTTCCTATACTTAGCACCTCAACGAGCAGAAACTGCCATTAGATTTTGTTGGTAAATTTGGGAGAACAACATACGTGTTGACAATTAAAAATATTTGCCCAATTTAATGTAAAAAAAATCTGCCAGTTTTTAACTTTGAACAAAATTCACTCACCAAACAATTTGTAGTAGCATTAGACTTCAAATTTAGAAAAAGAAAAAAATATTTATAGAGAAGTACATACTTACAGTTTCGGTATATCCTAGTCCAAATTAATTGTTCCCCACTTATTTATGCAAGTTTTGGCACCAACATGCACTAATCACTTGAGATATGCTGGTAGCCTCAATGTGTGCTAGAATTTAGAATGAAGTAAATGAAAAAAAAATTTGCATTTTTTATTTGTTATAAGGAAGGATGCAGGAAGTTGTTATTGAATAGGTGCTAGCCTCATTGAATTGCAAAGTACCAAAAAAGTTGTTTTGGTTCTTATTATTTCTTCTGCTGTGCATTTGTTTACTTGGGAAAGGTAGCCAGCCATGATCATCTGCTACAATATCTCCCTGTAAAATGATGTTTGTTAGTTCCAGTAAAAAAACCATTGGGTGAGGGCTGTAGCTTTATCATCTACATGCATATGGACAATTAGAGATTACCCCAAAAGAGCACTGTTATTCTCTGTCTAAGGTAGTGTTTGGATCACACTGCTTTTCATTCTCCTAAGGTTACTTTCAGAAACACATAACTTTTTTTGATTAAGGTTCAGCTTTCATGTGCAGGCATATAATTTGTAAAGTGCAATAAAGTGCAATGTCTTCATCCCAATCACATTCATCATCTTCTTTGAAAAATGCTCCAATATGCTTATGTGGATCGATTGCACATCTCAAACTCTCGAACACCTCAAGAAATCCAAGAAGACCTTTTTTTACTTGTCCAAAGTACAATAAGGAGGTTATCACTAAAAACTTTTGTTTGTATACTTTTAATCTCCTACACTTTTGAAGTAATAGTTCAATTTTCTCCAATGATGTTGACAAGTTCTTTGCCGCAGGGAAAGCCATACTGCAACTACTTTGTATGGGCAGATTTGAAGAAGGAAATGAAAGTTCCATTGCCAGGAAAATAGAACTCCAGCAAAGAGAGGAAGAACTCGAAAAGAGAGAGGTTGAAGTCCAAAAAAGAGAAAGAACTCCAGAATGCCAGGGAAGTGATTCAGAAAAGAGAGGAAGACATCCAAAAGAGAGTGTTGGTTCTACTTAATGATCGGGAAGAGCTTCAAAGTCAAGTTAAAGATATTGGTCAGGCACGCATGCTACTCTGCGTGTATTGGGGACTTTCAATTCTAATCTCATATTGTTTGCTGCGATCAAGTCTATGTTAGGGACTTTTTGCATGTTGTTAAGTTTGTTAGTGTTTCAGTGTAGCCAGACTAGTGACTTGTAAACATTCTGCATTAATATGCAGAATTGTTAAAGTTGTAATGTGCAGTTTATATTTCCACCTGTACCAGACTTATGATCATTTCAATATAATGTATTTGTAAACAAATTTTATGTTGTATTAGTAAGCTTGATTATGTGGCAGCTGCTCTTTCCAGTATATTAATAAAGTGTCAAACTGTCATACCAGTTAACTTCATTAAAAAGCACAAAACAACTAGATTGCTTGTATAGTCATACAGTTGATCCATTTGTCTGAAAAATCACAAATACAAACAACGACCACAAATACCGAGTATAAATGGGTTCTCAAATACAAACAACGACCACAAATACCGAGTACAAATGGGTTCCCAAATACAAACAACGACCACAAATACCGAGTACAAATGGGTTCCCAAATACAAACAACGACACAACTAGAGACCACGAAACTGCCAACATCGACCATAAACAATCAGACTCCAAATGAACACTCCAAATGAACAGATGCCATAAATGAAACTAAATCAAGTCTCCATTGTCAAGAGAGGTATGATGTTGAAGATCCCCCTGCAACATGGTAAAAAAACAGACTTAATAATCAGCAATAAATTAATTACATAAACATCCAAATAAACGTATTGAAACCTATGTAATGACACTTTGTTGGGTGCCAGAAAGTAAGACATCATCTGTTGTTATTAAATGGCCGCCACTCTAGTTCAAGACCTCATCTGTTGTTAGTGCGATGCCACTCGTGTTCAAGATCTCATCTGTTGTTGTTGCAACGCCACTCGAGTTCAACACCTCATCTGTTGTTGGTGCAACGCCACTTGTGTTCAACACCTCATCCGTCGTTGGTGCAGCGCCACTTGTGTTTAAGACCATATCTGTTGTTGCTTCAGTACCGCCACTCATGTTCAATACCGCATCCGGAGGTTTACTTGCCTACATTTAAACCATACATAATTAAATAAAATATATTTAGGAAACAACTTTGCATAAGTATGACAAACAGATTAAATACATTTTTTCTTTGTCTCTTGGCACCGATATCGGATTGTTTACGCTTAGCTTGTGGCTTCCTCATAACCTTCTCTATCGTAGGTGCCATTCTCTTTGATGGAGGCCTCCCTTTACCTCTAACAACGCGAGGACTCAACACTTTTTTTGAACTTCCCACTTCAGATTCATTGACCTCAGTACTACCACTTGCAAGTTCAAGTTGTGCCTTAGTTTTTGTATAAATCAAGTTCATTGCTTGTAACTTCTGTGCCATATCCACTGCATAATCATCGCTTTCTGCTGCATTTGTGGCGATTTCGTAGCATAACTTAATCAAAGAAGAGTACCTTCCAGCAGCTGGCTTACCACTCAAATCATCATAACTGCTTCGAATGAGAGTATACCTACGCTTAATGTCTTTCCTCCACCTGTCCATAATATATTTTGAAGGCAACGATCGGATATCTTTTACTGAGAAAATAGCAAGAATATGCCTACATAAAATGCCTCTCATCTCAAATAGTCCACACATGCACTTCGCATCACACTCATCTTCATTAAAGTATGCCTGGTATGTAACTCGTTTAATGGAGCCTTCGATTTGCAACTGATCATTAACTTGATATGTCGAAATTGCCCCCTCCGTTTTAATGAGAATACAATGAGAATAAATAATTCCCATTACTTCAGTCTGTACTTCTTTAAATTTAGAATTAGTATACAATTCTTGAAATTGCTTCTCCAAAGGTAAATGGGTTATACATGGGATTGTGCGGTTGAACGAGTTAAAGTCCGCTGCCATCTCATTCTCTCCTTTCTTTCTCAATGCGTTGTCAAACTGATCAACGAACTCTTTTAATGTGGTACCCGAATGCACAAAACCATCAAAAAATGCATTCATGCTCTCACTCCTTTGAGTTGTGCTCATTCCAGCCCAAAATGTATCTTTTAGATATACAGGAACCCAATGCATTCTCTCAGAATATAGACTTTGAAGCCATGCATTCTCGTGCAAATTGAACGTATCAAGCAATGCCTCCCAAGATTTCTCAAACTCTTCAGAAGTTTGACAATCATAAACACATCTTTGCAATGTGCTCTTCAAACCATCAGTATATTTAGAATGGGAACCCAACTTCTCTGGTAGTTTTCGCATAATGTGCCATAAAAAATACCGATGTCGGGTATTCGGGAAGACTATTGCTATGGCATTTTTCATGGCTCTATCTTGGTCAGTGATGATAGCATTTGGAGCATTCCCATCCATACATCTCAACCAAGTCTCAAACAACCAAACAAATGTATCAGTATCTTCGCTTGAAATCAAACCCGCTCCAAAAATTATTGATTGTCCATGATGATTAACACCAACAAAAGGGGCAAATGGAATACCATATCTATTTGTTAGGTATGTTGTATCAAATGTCACAACATCCCCAAAATACCCATATGCTGCTCTACTACGTCCATCGGCCCAAAAAACATTCTTTAATCTTCCATCGTCATCTAAATCCATCAAGGAATAGAATCCATCATTCTTATACTGCATTCTCTCAAAATATTGACGAAGTGCATCAGCACCTCCTTTACCAAGTCTAAGGTGTCGAGCCTTATCAATATAATTCCGCGCATCTTTCTCAATGAATGGAAGATTATCATATCCACCTGCCTCGACAACCAATGAGTTGAAACTTTTAGCCATACTTATGCCTGCCTTGTCATTGATATCTAGCTGCCTTTTTACCGAATCATCAATGGCTCTATTACATCTAAAGAACCTTGCCTTTCGTGGACTTAACCCATGGTTGTGTGTATTCTCAACAGTAGTTATACGCAACACTCCATCAAGCAAAATTGCATTAATTTTTGCCTTACAATCTGTCTTTGTTGTCGGACGTGGTTTAGAAACATTCGAAGTACGGTTCCTTGCCTTACCACCACGAGCACAACCAAGTGTTACATATTTAACACTTCCATCGTCATCCCTTTTACTTCTTTGGGTCATTACACCAAACCCAGT
>QEOT01003734.1:0-36594 GCA_003123785.1 Pterocarya stenoptera | reverse complement strand
GATTTTGTGTGTCATTTTCTGGGAAAATGACGGGATAATATTTTTGGGCCAAAACGTGATTTTTGGCGTGTGTTGCATTTATTGCATATTGCATCATGGGCATGCATGATTAGTTGCTTAAATATGTTTCTATTTTATGATTTGTTAGGTTATAACTTACCTGTGGTACCATTTAATGGTACTGCAGATTTTGATTATGTTGATGCAGGTGCCGAGCCTTAGGTTTTGGCTCTGCCGGAGGAGTGATCTGGGATCACTCGAGTTACGTTTCTTTTTCTGCTTATGTATATTTTATTGGACATTTGGGTTATGTTTTAAACGCTTTGTATTTGGATATCTGTATTAAACTAAAATTCTGGTACTAGAGACTTAATTATTATTATCCGCTGCGTAATCATTTTGTGCACTGTTTATTTGTTGCACACACTTGACACTGGTTCGTTGGGATGTGTGACAGTGTGTCATCATCCTGACGTCACGATTCCCGAGGCTTTTTGTACGTGGGAGTCGGGGCGTCACAAGTCTAAAAGCTCAAACTCAGTTTTAAATGACATCCCCGGCTTTGGCTCTATAACACCATCATCGTCATTTCCATGGTTGATTGACTTCACCTCCTCAACTAGTGAATTATCCACATCAATATTCCCTGAATCAATTGTAGTGCACGTCTCTATATGTTTTTCTCAGTAATACCTCATCAGCCTCCTGCATTATACCATAACGCAAATCAGGGAAGGGAAGGTATAAACCCAACTTGAATGCAATAATTTTTTGTTTACCTGTTGCTTTAACTCCTCTCCCACATTTGAGTTATCCTGATAAGTAGTGTTTTCATAAGAAAACAAGAATTGCCTAGTAGACGAGGTGGGTTCTGATATCTCCTTACGATTACTTGAAGTACTCGTATAAGGGATTGGCGGAACAAAAGGATAGGGAATTGGTGGTCCAAACGATACCCCTATTTGTTGCTGCAATTTATATTAAAAAAACATAAATGTAACATCGATAGTGTGGATTTAAACATAAATACTTCTAAAACGAAATTCCTCACCTTGTTTCTCAATGGATACGGGTCGGCATTTGGACGCGGTACAAAAGGTGGAAAAAATGTAGGTGGCATTGTCCCATAGTAACCATGCATATAGCCATATGCTGACCAATCTGGATATAATGGTCTTGATATTTCTTGAAATAATATTGAATAATAATTTATCACAAAGTATTAAATTACAATAATAACATAGCTTTTGAATATGATAGAAATACCTGAGTGAATGCAGTAGTATTAGTAGGCGCCGACGGCCTTGTAGCACTGCTAGTAGGTGTTATGCTTTCTTTCCCTTTCTCCATAGACTTGTCCACCAAAATGGACCTACCTTTATGTAAATTTTCAGTCAATTCAAGATTAGAAATTAATTTAACAAGGCTCATATTTCTTTAATCATAGGATCAGGCTATGATTGGCTTCATATAACACTTTTCAATTATTTTTTCCAGACATAAAAATAATCTGTGTTGCATTAGGATTTTAAAATGTTGAAAGTTATGGATTGGAACCACACGTAGGTGTTCATTAAACATTAGCAAAGTTTAGTATTAAGCACATTTAACCAACGACTAGGACATTATTTATTAAACATTCTCATATAATTATCAAAACTATAAAGCATTATCTAACATTAGCAAAGTCTGACCATATAATTATTAAACAGGTATACCTGCAACTACCAGAGGGTCTCGGCGTGGGTCACGTTTCGGGGCTTTACTTTGAGGGACTACCAGATCCAAGATGTGAGAAACACGAAACTGAAACGTAAATGGGGGGTACTAGTGCATGAGCATGGTATGGATCTACAAAACGAAGGGAAACAGAGTGAGAGCAGAGCAACTACCTGGTTGGTGGCAGCGTCGTGGTGGAGGAGATGATCTCGAGTGGCAGGCAGCGGTCTCTTATCGGGGGTGGCAAGCACGCGGCGTCGTGGTGGAGGAGATGGGTCAATGTTACTGGTTGATGGTGGTGGAGGAGCTCAATGTGAAACCGGTGGACCGATAGTGGAGGAGATGAGCACGGCGTTGGAAGTGACAAATCTCTGGAAGGCGCGACCTGGGTAGCGGCAAAATAAATTGAATCGGGAATTCTCTTTTCACGGATGGCTGAAAGCAGTGAATTTGGGAGGAGGACATTTTGGTAATTTAATAAAACTGATGTGGACAAAAAGACAAATAAAAGCGTACGCGGGGACTACCGTTGGGGATTGTAGCTAGCACATCTCTAGCGGAAATAAAGGTGAAAGTATAACTTATGCCAGAATAACTAAAAACATCACAATTCATTAGTGATCATCAAGTTCAAAGTACCAAATGTAGCATAATCTTAGTACAACTAATGGTCAAAGTCAAGTCATCTGCTTCATGCGTTTTAAAGCATGAAGGAATTGAACTATATGCATCATGATTAAATCCAATCTCATCTCAAGGTCCAGCTCCTCAATCAGTCGAATCCATCGCTCCATCCAGCTCGTCCTCCTCGAAACTTGACACAACTTCTACCATTCCGAGTGGAATGATAGTGGTTCTAGGCGTGACATTTATTCGAAATCTCAATAAGATAAACAACTAACGTGCACAAGATAAATTAAGCATGAAAAATGATAAATATGCAATGCATGAAATGCAGAAATATCAGTATGCATGTCTCTTATTCAAATTCCTCAACATTTTCAAAGAAATGGAGACACATGTTTTCATTTAATAAACATTTTTACTTCCATTTTTGAAAACATAATTTCATCATAAACTTTCATCATTATTAATAGTTTATATAACATCATAACGTGTGGTAACATCACAGTTCCCTATATGCACTGTGAGTATCTACTAATGACCGTAGTACAACTCATGTTGAAACTATGTTATCTATAGACTTATTCTCAATGCATTGTTAAATATAACATAATATCATAACATGTACACCCACCAGACTTATGTGTCATAAAAATTTATCTTCTTTTTGGCGTTCTCTAAAAAAAATCCATTTGAAACTCGTTAACCGTTCTTCGTCAACTCATGGGTTATCACTCCATTCTTANACCGTTGGGGACTGTAGCTAGCACATCTCTAGCGGAAATAAAGGTGAAAGTATAACTTATGCCAGAATAACTAAAAACATCACAATTCATTAGTGATCATCAAGTTCAAAGTACCAAATGTAGCATAATCTTAGTACAACTAATGGTCAAAGTCAAGTCATCTGCTTCATGCGTTTTAAAGCATGAAGGAATTGAACTATATGCATCATGATTAAATCCAATCTCATCTCAAGGTCCAGCTCCTCAATCAGTCGAATCCATCGCTCCATCCAGCTCGTCCTCCTCGAAACTTGACACAACTTCTACCATTCCGAGTGGAATGATAGTGGTTCTAGGCGTGACATTTATTCGAAATCTCAATAAGATAAACAACTAACGTGCACAAGATAAATTAAGCATGAAAAATGATAAATATGCAATGCATGAAATGCAGAAATATCAGTATGCATGTCTCTTATTCAAATTCCTTAACATTTTCAAAGAAATGGAGACACATGTTTTCATTTAATAAACATTTTTACTTCCATTTTTGAAAACATAATTTCATCATAAACTTTCATCATTATTAATAGTTTATATAACATCATAACGTGTGGTAACATCACAGTTCCCTATATGCACTGTGAGTATCTACTAATGACCGTAGTACAACTCATGTTGAAACTATGTTATCTATAGACTTATTCTCAATGCATTGTTAAATATAACATAATATCATAACATGTACACCCACCAGACTTATGTGTCATAAAAATTTATCTTCTTTTTGGCGTTCTCTAAAAAAAATCCATTTGAAACTCGTTAACCGTTCTTCGTCAACTCATGGGTTATCACTCCATTCTTAAACACTCCAGAGTAGACAGATGAGTTCCACTAGGATAATTCTCCATCCTAACTTTTGGGGTTGTGACAAAAATTATTTTCATACTAAGTTGAAAAATATGTTTCATGATATATGCATATGTAACAAGCTTTTTATGTGAAAATGACATTTATAGATGCAACATGCTAAAATGGTAGAAATATCACATTTCATGTAAATATGCACTCAATGTATCATATAACATGATATTTTATGCTCAAAGTGAAAATTGAAATATGAATGAGGTATTTATCAATAAATCATAAATAATCTATCCATGTGTAAGTTAGAGGCCAACTTACAAATTTCTTGAGTAATCGAAAAAAATGTCATAGCAGCTGAAATCAAATATGTACTAAATTAGGATTAATACTACTATGGATGAGGTTCAAAATTAAATGCTTTAAAAATAGGTATTTACAAAAATACCCCTAGACTTTTAAAAATTAACATTAAGATCCTAATTTTTCACTAATTATATACGAACTTCAAATTTATCCAAACTTTATTAACTTCATATTTTTGGTATTCTAAAACCATCTATACTCTTGAATTTCTAAAATTCAAAGTGGAACTTACTCAAACAGTCCCAACCCGTGACATGCACTCTAGTTGATGTCTCAGTGTGTTTTCAATTATTGATCTTTATGAATGCATGCATATAAGATTTTCTTTAATCACAAATGATCACTAACATCTTTAATGATATGATGAAGGATAAGTTTTGGATAATAAAGTTCATCCCAACACTTAATTATAATTAAGAATCCTTAATCACCAACTTATTCAAAACCGATACATGTTTTGATTAGCAAATCAAGATAGAATTAAATCCTGTCATGGCATGCTTTTAATAAAAAATTAAACCTTTCATAATCATTTAAAGACAATAATAAATCATATTAAATCATACTTAAGACATGTCATAACTAAATTTCTACTTAAAACATTTTAAACGCTTAAACCATCCTTAATTAACCCGGTTTTGCATTAATGATGGTAACCTTTTCTAAACTCAACAAAAACTCACTCCAACATTTGAAAAAAAAAAAAACTTGAAATGTAAACTAAGATCAAGGGCAAGAAAACTTACAAATTTTGTAGCCCACTCAAGCTCCTAGTTCAAGAACTCCCAAGAACACTCAAACTCACTCACTTTTGGTTTCTCTCAAAACTAAGGGGGAATTTTGCTCTCTATGCTCAAGGGGCAGCTGGAGATGAGATTTGGAGGAAATGAGGAAGTAAGGGAGGTATTTATAGGCTTTAAGAGGGGAGGGGGACGTTGGTTTTGGCTCTAAGGAAGTGAATGTGAGTGGTGGAGGTGT
This sequence comes from Pterocarya stenoptera, assembly GCA_003123785.1. Taxonomy (NCBI): domain Eukaryota; kingdom Viridiplantae; phylum Streptophyta; class Magnoliopsida; order Fagales; family Juglandaceae; genus Pterocarya; species Pterocarya stenoptera. Next base: position 31,318 of record QEOT01003734.1, on the reverse strand, counting down.
GAGGTAGAGTGTTGATTGCATTTTTCAGATTTTAGTCCATTAACTTGTATCATCTTGTGCAGAATGAAATAGTATCCTAAAACACCATCATTTCATCACTGCATGTGCTATAGTGCTCCTATGGGTGCTGGTCAAGTCGTGGTGCAGAGGAAATAGAAGAAAAACCAACAAAACCAACGATGGGGCTGACGGGTTCAAAATGATTTTCTTTGGACAGTTTTGTTCATTATCTTGACTCATCATCATAACTGATTTGTGCAGGTGTAAGATCACTATTTGAAGGCTTTTTCAGGTGGTAGAAGATGGAGGGTTGGCTGCCACGTGATCATGGAGTTGCAGTTTAAAGAAAATGATGCAATGGAAGGTGGTTGCTGATTTTAGATTGCCTTCATCAGCTTATGTCACCTTGTGCAGAGGGAATAGTGGGCTGAAATCATCATGATTTCCCTCTTACTATAGCTACAATGGTCCTGTAAAGGTTTATAAGTCGTGGGGCATGGTTCAGATGACAAAAAGTCAAGCAAACCACCCATGCAAATCGACGGATTCAAGTGGTTTTCACTTGGCAGATTTGAGCTTCGGTTTTGGATGGTTTTGGGTGGGAACATGTGAGTTAAATTTCTCATAATGGTCATGTGGCCTCTTGGGGATTGGGTGGTGATGAAGATGGCATGGGGTGGTGGCTCAAACAAAACAAATGGTTGGTTAAATCTCAACCCAACCGATTCCCACTCAAACTAGACTAAGGTGCAATCGGTTTGGATTTTTGGTTTAGTTTGTGAAACCAATTTCGTCCAAAGATTATTCTGGATTTGAAGGGTCTCATTAGGTGTCGAAGGACTTTATTAACTTTAAGGAAATGACACAAAATTATTGGGCCTAAGGGCAAAACAATCCATGCACTCAAAGGGAATACACATGAGTGATTGATGCAAGTTTGGGGTTTGATATGTCATTTTCCTTAATGACATGTGGGGAGGTTTATCTAGGGTATTAGTAAGGTCTAATTATGATGAAATGAAATAATAAATCAAGAAAATTTCAGATTAAAAAGTTAAGAAAAGATTAAGAAAGAAATTAAATTTTAAAATATGGTTTAAAGATCACTAATTTTGGGTAAGTTGATTAGTGGTCTTAACCCAATTTCAAAACTTAATTTAGATACTTAGGATATGATATAGACTGGAGGGAAATCAATGATATAGTATATTGGGCTTTCAATTTGGAGAGTGAAGAGAATCAAAACAAGGCTTTGGGCATTGTTGGGCTTAAAAAATGTCATTTATGTAAGTCTCTTGGACGTGAGTTTTTGGTGTGGGTTAATGAGTGGACCTTATGCCCAGATTTGAGGGCCATGTAAAGCTTCAAAGGCCTACCAAGTTTGGGTCCAAAAGACAAGTCTTTCTAAGGTTGGGCCAAAGGCCTTCACTCTCACCCAGTTAGGCCTAAAGGCTTCAAACCTTCTATACTTTGGGCTTAACTTCTAAGGTTCCACAAGAAAGACCTATATTCTTATAGCTCCCAAATTGGTCTATGGCTTATAGTACCTATTCTTAGCCTATCACATCCATAGTGCATTAGGGCCCTAAAGTCTTATTGTCTCTCCTAAGCCTTTATACCCAAAAAGTTAGGGCTCTTAGTAAACCATTCTCCCTTCTCCAATTCCATCAAATATATAACCCAAATTACTTAACCCATTAATGTAGCAACCATCCAATATGCCATGTGTCATTCCCTTATGGGCCTTTTGATTTCTTATCCTTAAAATTAATAAATCACTTAAAATTCTCCAAAATAATATTACTAAACCAATCAAACTACAAAAATTTTCTTTTTTCCTCAAAAATTAATATTGCACTAAAATCTTCTAATAATTCTACTAAACCCAAAGTATACCGTCCTCTTGCCAACTCAAGTATTTAACTAGGATTAATGCTACTAAGGTTAAGGCCTAATGAGCTTTTTAGGTGGGGTGTTACACAATCTTACCTCCACTAGTGCAAGGCAGATCGTCTTCTCCGTGGCTGGATTATTGGGACTTTGTCTGAAGAAGCTCTCGATTTCGTGATTGGCTTGGAGTCTTCTCATCAAGTCTGGCAAGCTCTCATAACAGCGTATGCCCAGGTCTCTCAAGATAGAGAATTTCATTTAATTCAACAATTGTCCTATCTAAGGAAAGAACCAACTGCTTCTCTTGATGAACACCTACAAAAATTCAAAGTGTTGTGTAACAATCTCGCAGTTATTGGCCGGCCGATGGACAACAAGATGAAAGTATTCTCTCTTTTGAACAACCTTGGACCAAAATATGAACATTTCACCACCTCCATGCTGAAACCGCCAATGCTTTCATACACTAAGCATGTGCCTCTACTTCAAGAGTTTGAACTTCGTTCTCATCTTTATGATTCATTTACTAATTCATCTGTTACGTTTTATAGCCACAAAACAGGTACCCATCGGCAGCGCAACTCTGCTCAGTATTTCTCCTCCATAGGCCGTGACTTCACTCAATCCAGCCAGCCCTCTCGGCCACCCATCAATGCTGCTCACCAAGCTTCCTTTCAAAATTAGCCATATGGTGGCACAAACCCAGCCCAAAATGTTGAGTGTCAAATATGCAGAAAGAAGGGACACGTGGCACTCAAATGTTGGCTTCGTTTTGATCATGCCCTTCAACCTGATGATGTCCCACAAGCCTTAGCTACCCTTACACTCAACAGCATCGTCTAGGACATTGAATGGACTGCATGTCGATACTGGGGCTTCTGCACACATGACAGGAACCTCGACTATTCAGTCTGCTCTTCAACATCATGGGTGGTACACGGCTATGCAAGATGAAATCCAACCCCTCCGCGCCAAGAGCACGTGGACTCTTGTTCCTCGCACTCCATCCATGGATGTAATCAGCTACAAATGGGTCTTCAAGACGAAACTCAAATCTGATAGCTCCCTTGACAACTTAAAAGCTTGTCTTATTGCGAAGGGCTTCCATCAAATGGATGGTGTCAACTATATGGAGACTTTTTCACCTGTCATCAAACCTGGTACACCTGGTACCATTCAAATTGTACTTAGCTTAGCTTTGTTTCATATCTGGGATATCCGACAGCTTGACGTCCAAAATGTTTTTCTCCATGGTGACCTACAGGAAGTTGTCTTTATGGACCAACCCCTAAGTTTTATCCATCTTACTCTATCCTCTCATGTTTGCAAACTCAACCAGACTTTATATGGTTTAAAACAAGCACCTCGTACTTGGTTTGATAAGTTTAGTAACTTTCTCAATTTGTATGGATTCTCCTGTAGCATGGCTGACCCCTCACTCTTTACTTATCACTCTGCTCATGGTACTATCATTCTCTTATTATATGTTGATGATATTCTTTTAACTGACTCCAATCCTAGTTACCTTAATAATTTCATCTCTACCCTTAGTCAATAATTTGCCATGAAAGACCTTGGCCCCTTCCACCATTTCTTGGGTATTCAGGTTACTCGCACAGCCCGACGGTCTCGTCTTATCACAAGCCAAATATGCGCTTGACATTCTTGACTGTTAATAAATGCGAGATTGCAAATCCATGGGTACCCCCATGATGCCAAAAACAAAAGGTCTTTCTAGTGATGTTCTCTTCTCAGAACTTTCTCATTATCGTAGCATTGTTGATGCCCTTTAATACCTTACCCTCACTCGCCCTGACATAGCCTTTAGTGTTAATTTTGTATCTCAATTTATGCACTTACCCACTATTGCCCATTACAAAATGGTGAAACTTATTCTTTGGTATTTACATGGTTAAGTCAATCTTGGCATTTATTGTACCTCTCACTCTACCCTTGATCTTTATGCTTTTTCAGATGCAGACTATGCAAGTTGTTCTCAAGCTCGTCGCTTTACAACTAGATATTGAATTTTCCTATGTAGCAACTGTATCTCATGGTTTGCTAAGAAACAACACACTGTTTCCATATCTAGCTCTAAAGCCGAGTATCGAGCCATGGCCCACACTACTGCAAAACTTGCATGGATCTCTTTTCTACTTCGCAACCTTGGTGTTCACCTCTCAATGTCACCTATTCTCTTCTGTGATAACTTAAGTGCTCTTCATATGACAGTTAATCCTGTCTTTCATGCTCGTAGCAAACATATTAAAATTGATTATCACTATGTTCATGAACGAGTTGCCCTAGGCCTTCTCCAAACTTAACATGTTCCGGGATCACTTCAACTTGTAGATATCTTCACCAAACCTCTTGGGCGACCAGCTCTTTCTTCTCTACGTACCAAACTTGACCTTAAACCTCGGCACAGTTTGCAGGGGGTATTGAAGACATTTAGCATACTATTGAAGACCCAAATGCTTCAAAGCCATATATGGCAACCAAGCCACACAAAGACCCAAAGGCTACAAAGCCATATATGGCAACCGAGATCTAAAATCTTCCCATAGCCCATTAATCCTTCCTATGTAACGTTGCAATCCAGCTTGTATTTTCCTTACTCATTTCTCTACATTATCTATATATAATGGAAGACTTACATGCATGTTCTCACGATGTGTGAGACAATTACACAAACATTTGATTCCCAATTGTCTTTACAGATGAGTGCCAAAGTTGATTATCTATCAGCCTAAAAGTCATGACGAATAACCAAAGTTTATCTATTGCATTAGCTGCAAAAAAGAGACTTTAATTACATCAACATGAGTAAGGGCTTGTTTGGGAAAATTTTTTATCTCATTCCATCTCATCTCATTTTATTTTCAAACATCACTAAAATATAAACACGTTTCAATTTAAAATATTCAACCTTTTTATCTAATCATTATAATTTTTTCAAACTTTCAAACAAAATATAAAAAATAATTCAAAATTTTCAAATCTCAAAATAAAAATAATATTAAAAATAATATTATAACAATATTTTAACTTTATAATATTTTTATTCAACTTTTTCTCTCTCATTTCTCAAAACCCAATAAGATATCATAACTTAAACTATTTACTCCTCCCTTTTGAACCTTTATTACAAGACAGGTCTTGAACAAAAAGGAGTGCTATATCTATAAAGAGATATTATAAAAGTAGATTTACAAATTGATTTAGTTCAATGTGAGATATAGCTCGATGTAGCCGTATTTGGTTGTTGAACTGATCTGAAGACATCTCAACCGGTTGTTGAGTTAATTTGAACTCATCTCAACTCAATCATTGATGAGACATACTACTTTTTTGTTTGGTTGGCAAGCCTACTTCAACCATTTCTCAAATCAATCATTGATGGAACCTACTACTTTTTTAACTTCTAGTAAAAAAATTAAACTCATCTCAACCTATTTAATATATTCAAACACAAATTCAACATATTTATATTCAAATACATTTCAAATGGATTCACAAAATACTACTATTCACATATTAACTCAGATCATCTGAGATCACTTCAATATCCAAAGGCAAAAAAAGGGTTAAACTCATTTTAACCTACTTCATATATTTAAACATATATATCAACTTATTTACATTCAAACACATCTCAATGAGACCCACAAAATATTATTATTATTCATAGATTAACTCAGATAATCTCAACATCCAAACGTAACCTTAAATCTATTTTATAAGAAAATAACTTTTAGACTATGACATATCACATCAACTTTAGACAATTGTCTTAAACAAAATCATGGAAACCATGGCTCAACTTTCGACCATGGTTTCAAGTGCACACATGGCTTAGCTCAAGGGAAAGAATGAATATTAATATCATTTTGGGCCAAAATTAAGAAAATAGACGAGCATCCACAATTGGGGAAATGGGACTTGGGAGACCTAAATAGAGGGATGTTTTGCGCCCCGCCGCCTCGACTGGAGGGGGGGCGTTATACTGATCAGCAACAAAGTTTATTTTGTACTCAAACTTTGTTTTTTTTTTAATAGGAGTTCTAGGTATTGATTTATATCATATGGTTCCAATAAACCAACATTACATTTTGAAATTTGTGAGCCATACTACAAGAAAATTATTTATTTGATCAGTTATTTTTTGTTAAAATTACTGCTTATATTTATAGTGATTTTATTTATTTATTATTCTTAGAGTGATTTTTTTAAACGCTTCTTACCTTATATTGAAAAGAAACTTGACTAATTCAGAAAATTATGTTGAAGAGAAAGGACTTTTCAATCATGATTGAAGTTAATCATATTAGTTTTCGTATGATATATAAGAACAACCATACTCACATTTATTATCCGTAAGTTAATTAATGGCTCGTTCACCAATAATATCCTTACAAAAATGCTACTACATCCATCCAATGTTGGCTTTCGGTTGGCTCTCGATAATTTTTTATATATTTATTTTATCTAATAATTAAAAAATTATTTTTTAGTGAAGTTATAAATTTTTTTTAATAAAGATGTTTAAGAATATAAAAAATAAATTAAAAAAATAAAAAATATTTTTTATTCTTATCGAGACGGTGCTCGTACTTCATCCTCGATGATGTTACACTGCTAATATCTCTAACACCAAAAAAAAGTTTTTGAATTCCTCATGATTATTTTTATTGTTTTAAATTAGAGAGAGGCAGACACTTATGACTATGATTTTTTTTTTTAATGTGCTTTATTTATTATTATATTTATCGCTTTCAAGGCAGATCTATCTCTCCATGCACCTTGCTCTTGTTTTTTTGTCCAGATTAGTTATCATCAGTTTTTACAAAATCTATTTAAATAAGAATTAATCTTTGTATCATCCTACACATCATATATCATAATTTTTTTTTATTTGTTTATCTTATTAAATGTGTATTATATAGATGATGAATAAAAAAATATAAATATTTCAAGAAGAGTAAAATAAAAAAAAAATAAAAAAAATAAAAATAAAAAATAAAAAAAATATTGATATATGGTATGTAGGATGATGCATAGCAATGCTTTTTAAATAATGCCAGAAAGGAGGGGCCCCTACATATTTACTGTTACAAGCTCTCTCATTATGACAAGGAGACACCAGTCTTTTGGAAGTCAAACTCGATCCAAGTAAGGACAGGCTGAGACACTGAAATGAAAGCACAAAAGTGAAAAGCGCGGCAATTCATTCATGATCATCAGAGAAAACAAATGCTGAAACGATGAAATAATGATAGCAAATCTCTTTCACTTTTGTAATAAATATATCAATAGATACAGCTTTAGAATGGCTAACTTATAATGAAAAATAAAAAAATTATTATTATAAATTGAATTTTTTATATAAGTTTTAATTAATTAATTAATTAATTTTTCAAATTGAATATGCAGTACTTACATATCCAAAACTATGGTAGTTCTCCATAGGAAGGGTATCTTAATATATCCAAGTTTGTTTGCCAATACCATCTAATCTTGAATATAATCCCGGAGACAACGGCTATTATGACTGGACAGTCGCACCCTCTCCAAGCCAACATGGCAGAAAAAGCTTAACAAAATAATGAAAAAAAAAAGGTGACAAATTGGTAATGCTAAAATATGCGAGTAAAAGGTTCAAACTCGGAAGCTTCAGATGTGAAATAAGAAATATTAGAAGGTTCCAGGAATCAAGGGTGAAGCTCATGTGACTAGACCCACGAGATAAGGAAGCACCAAAGAACTCTTGTCTCTCGGCCTGCATATATTCTCAGAATCATCGAAACCCACTTCTATTTACACTCGCTCTACCATACTCTGTTCGTGGAACATCTTGTCCTGCTTCTTCCTTCTTAAATCTTATGGTCCTGTTCCTTTGGCTGGTCTGAGGACTTGAGCAGCAGTAGTATTTGCTTTTAGTCGTTATCACTATAGTTAATGCAAATGATTCATGTTCGTTCCGAAGGTCCCAGATCATCAGCACGAGTGCCGAGGCAAGCTGGAGCTACTACTGCGATTTTTCTCTTGTGGGTAGTCTTAATTTTCACGCAGATAAGTTGGCATTTTGCTGCTCATGATGGCAGCGAGCGGTTCTTTAGGTCTCCGGTGCCGCGGAAAGAAAGTTTTTCCGAGACACCGTTGTTTCATGCACCTTCAAGCACTCCGGTTCAGGTTTCGGCCACGAATGGCGAGCCGGACACGCTATATGAAGACGACAAGAGAATAATTCATACGGGTCCAAATCCTCTTCACAACTAGGTGAAAATCTGAGGGTAGTTTTCTTCTTCATTAATATTGTGTATGGTTGAGTCTTTAATTAATGCTAGAAATTCAAGGAGGAAACGACGAGTTCTGTAGTATCTTTGGTTTGTTATAAGCTTTTGTTCGCTTTTTCATCTTGTATTAGAATGAGAGTATAACTCTAGCCTTTTCAGTCATGATCATTAATGGCGTCAGGGACAGTTTAGCAATGCTGAGACCGATAAAAAAAAGAGAGTAAGATAGTGAGCAGGCTAGTGTTAATGCTCTTGTTTCTTTTGCAGTCTTCTTCTTAATTCTGTACGTTCGTTTAAAATTAATCTTACTGAATTTGATGTGTGTAGTTAATCTTTTTTCATCTAGTACTTCTCTTAGTTCTTTAGCCAGAATCTAGCTAGGCAAGCATTTCATTAAGCTTGAGAAACTAGCTCCTGTCATAACTTCCTTTACAGGTTGTGACGACGTCTTTCTTATGACTGATAAACCTCAAGCTAAGATATATAGGCAACTTCCACAGAACGAAGAGGAGCGCCCTTATCCATGGTGCTCTCTCTCTCTCTCTCTCTCTCTCTCTCTCTCTCTCTCTCGTTTTCATTGTTATGGATTGACATCAGTACCCAAAAAGGAAACGAAAAAAAGGTGGAAAACATGTCTGAATTGAGGTATAATCTATATACCAGGAGGAGAGGGTCAAATCGGATTGCTTAATTTATTCCTAAAATGAAAAAGGGATTCTTTATAGGTAAGGTGGGTAACTTATATAGAGTCCTGATTATTAGTAGTTTGGAATGTCCATTATTCATTTCACGATCTTAATTTTTACTTAAACCCCTACATCCATAGTCGATATAAGGGTTGAGCAAAATCCAATTCCGTTTCGACTCCGCTTTCGGAATCGGATTTTTTATTTATTTTTTCAATCAGTCATGTATGGTGTTTTAACTCCGTGCTCCCACCGTTAATGACCTTTTGATGGGCATAATATAATTAGGAACATGGATCGGTCCATTGGGCAATTAGGGACCCGATATTGACAGAAGACTGAGAGAGTATGAGTGTTCCGTTTGGACGTTGAAATGTTAAATTGAGATGAGTTAAGTTATTTATAAATAGTAGTGAGTTGAGATGGTGAAGTGAGTTTTGTGGAGCCCACTTAAGATGAGTTTAAATATATTTATAAGAAGTTGAAAAAGATTATGGGTCTCGAGTGTAAAGAAATGTTAAATTGAAAAGGTTGTGAGTCACACGTGTAAAGTAGTTTTGAGTTGAGATAAGTTTAGTGATTTGAGAGTTTGGTATTAAATGTTAGATTCAGTTTAAAGTTAGACTGAATTGAATTGATGTCAGTTCAGTCTAAATTTCAAACCGAGAATTGAAAGTGAGTGTTTTCTGTGGGATCATGTGAGTCAAGAGTGTAATACACATAATCCCGTTTGGATTTAGAGATGAGTTGAGATTATTTTAGATGAGTTGAATAAAATATTATTAGAATATTATTATTATTTTGAGATTTAAAAAAATTAAATTATTTATTATATTTTATATAAAAATTTGATAAAATAGTAATAACGAGATGCATAAATTGCCTGCTGGGTGGCCCGTTTTAAATTATATAGAAATGCCTGGATATACGTAGGTAGGGCGGTTTTTGTTGATTATTCCCAGAAGTCACGTTATATGTTTTTGACTTAAATGTACTCATTTCTCTTGATCTTTAGTTTTTGTTTTCTGAAAAAGAGGATGCATGTCTCAAGCTAGGTTGCCAACAAGCTGCTTTCTCCAGATTTTAGACACACTGCAACGTAACCCTAGCATGCATATATTTAATTAACAGAGAACCTCTCACTCTACGTACCGAGTACTCTACCCTTTATTGCGTTTCTGTGTCTTTTCTTGAGTACCATTCATTTTTTCAATAATGTAATTAAACTGCTATATTAATAATATTGTACCATCTTGCAGATAGAGACAATGAGTTGAATTCCCTTTCTTTTTTGGTTTTTTCTTCATCGATCTGTCTCTCGAAATATAATATTTTTTTCGTCGATCTCAGTGTCACCTACGGGCAAAACAAATGACTCCACGAAGTCAATAAGGTCATGAGATCCACAACGATAGAAGCTCATGTACGTAGAAACTTCATTAGATTAATAAGCTTAATTTGCCAACTCAAATCGAGAAAAATATAAGAAATGGCTGGAGATCATCAAATTAATTAGAAGAAACGAAAGGTAGGTTTTATATATTTTGTTTCATTTCAAATCAACATGCAGAAATGAATGTTGGCTTGGGCAGTCCCAGGGGCCATTTATGGAGCTTATAAATGTGTTGAGTGAAAGCGGGAGTCATAATAATTACACCTCTGCAAGACTGCAACTCCCTCTCTCTCTCTCTGCCAATTACTTAATTCCATAAAAACTCTAGTTTATTGCTTCCACCCACCTCAAGCATTTGCTGGCTTGCACCTCCTGCTTTTTTTCATCCCTGGCCTATATATTCATTTTTTGAATCTTCATCTTGATCTTGTTTGTTTTATTTTTTATTTTCCTGATCAATCCGAAGCCAAACCAAAAAGGGCCCCACAATTGTTTACTCCAAGTTGGTTGGAAGATGAAATAACACTAATAATTACTAAGTTTGACCCTAATAAAAACAATATAGACTATAAACTTATAAAGTAGTTTCATATGTTTGAATATTGTTGAGATGCTTTGAGTTAAGTTGTGAATAATAATATTTTATAAATTTTATTAAGATGAATTTAATTTTTTAAGTTAAAATATATAAGATAGGTTGAGATGAGTTTAAATTTTTCTTATAAAAAATTAAAAAAGTAATAGCTCCCATAAAAAATTAGTTTAAACGAAACAGCACATTTTGTCATTTAGCATTCGCAATATGCCTTTTACGATGAGGCTTTTTATTTTTTTTAAATGTTGTCGTTATAAGTTAATTCATTGCTATTTGAAACTAGAGAATTAGCGACTTGATTAACTCTTTCATACGGTTGTAACTAAGGAATACTAAAATTAGCCCACCAGTACAGCAACGTAGTCTTTAACAAAAGATCAGTTCAAGTTTTTTTTATTTTTTATTTTTTATTTTTTTATTATAATAGAGTTAGAACCCCTACCCACAATGAGCCCATCTCCAATTTTATTTATAACTCTCACGTGTGACGGAGAAAAACCGTAGTACATTCAAAGACTCCAAGTATCAAAACTCAGAATCGTAATAAATCCCAAACAAAAATCAGACTCTAACTCAAAGTCTATACCCAAGGAAAAATCAAAACGAAATAGCACCAGCAAAAAACTGTTAGTTCACAAAAAATAAAACATAACTTTAATTCAAAAAACCGACCAGCTAGAAACATTTTCGCTCACCATTTCTTCAAGAACTTCTGCACCACCAGAAAAAGCCAAAGTAAACCCAAAGCCCAATACCCAACGACGAGAGCACATGCACAATGATAGAGCACCTGCACAAAATGTTAGTACCCATATAAAAAACATATCTTTAAACCAAACCAAACAACCAGAAAACGTTATCTTTCTATATCTTCTTGAATTTCTGCATCTAATCATGGGAAGACCCCATCTATCACTCCTCAATAAACCTCGAAGGTAAGAAGGAATTTATGACATATGAGACCATTCCGAATCACCTCCCCTTGCACCCCTTTTCACTAACCAATTTGCAGGAGCATTCTCTTCCTTATATATATGAGATACTGTGTAATTGATCTCAGGAAGCAAATTTTGAAGCTCTTCTCAGTATTCCTCTAGATACCAAGTGCCACATTGTTTACGTTGCAACCAATACAGGAGTATCTTTGAATCAATTTCTATGTCTACCGCATAGAAATTTCTTTGTTTACATTGTTTTACACCTTCCAACAGAGCCCTCAACTCAGTACATGAACTTGATACATACCCAATATTCATCGAAAATGCAAAAAACAGAGTACCTCTTATATCAAGTTATCATTATAAATAAATGAATTTATCGCTGATTATTACAATTTGTGATAGAATTTCATTTTACAAACCAATGTGAGGTACATACATTCCACATGATATTAGATGGTTTGATTTATAAAAAAATTTCAAATTTTATTTTTACAAATTAAATCTTTTACTGCGTAAATAGTGTGTAGGCCGCACTATAAGAAATATAAGTTTTTGCGATGAAATTATTTCCTATCCCAAATATAGTGTACATTTGCGGCAATATTTGTCGCTGCAAATGTGGGAAACTTTTGCCATAGAAGACTTAGAATATGATAGGAAAATATCAATATTTCCATTGTGACGTCCCAACCTCTGCTTGGGATTTAACAAAGACTAAAGGGACATGCAATACAGTGTTACATATCCCTGTTCATGAAAAATAATATGTAATGTACATAACATACTTCTATCAGTATGCAATAATCACAACGTAATTTTTTTTTGTTCAATCATAAGTTGCAGCAGAATAGACTAAATTTCAAAATATTTTTCATAACATTAATACATGAGTTGGTTCAACATCCATCAAAACATAAGCTTAACTCAAAAGAAACATAGTATTGGAGTAGAAACTCCTTGATTACAGTTGATTACATAGTTTCTTAACTACAGATTGAGTCGCTCACGCAACTTGGCTATCAACAGTAAGATAACATATTTACCTCCAAACTTAGCCTCTAGCTAATCGATTTCGTCGAGGTTGGTTCGTCCATCTTAATATTTACTTGATACAACTTCTACCATTTCAGGTGGGAATGGTAGTTGGAATTATCACGGTGAGATTGTTTTACAAATCTCAGCAAGTTATGCAACTAACTTACCATCAATTTACAAAGCATGCATGATAATAAACATGGTGTGTACGCATGATTAGCATGAGATTGCTTCTACAAGAAAAATAACATCATCGACGTTAGAGTTTCATACTTCATAACATGCTTGAGATTTTGTTCATTCTTATTCTTATTCTTACAGAGGGTGGACACCTCACGGTTCCTCATAGATCGTGTGCTCCTACTGGTTACCGCATCTCATCACATGTCATTAGACTAGCTGTGAATATGTCATTAGAGTCTTTCCTCATGGTAGTTCAAATTAACCAGTACCATGAGTCATAGTGGCACCCACCAGCGTTAGGTGCCTTTGATTTTACTCCGGGAATCTTTTGACCCCATTTGAATCCCGTTTAAGGTTCTTTGTCAACCCAGAGATTCCATTCCATTTTATACACTCCAGAGTAGACAATGGAGTTTCAGTAGGATAATCCATCATCATAGCATTGGGTTCATAAGAAAACTAAATTTCGTGCTTAACTCAAAATTCATGACAAACACTCATATTTCATGACAGATAATTATTCTTTATGACATATATTCATACTTCGTGATAGATGGTAGCATGGTATAACATAAATGTTTTGGATATTGATGAGAATTTAAATAACACATGAATCACTGACATGGCATTTATTATTTAGTATACTAGCATATATCGAGAGTAAGTTAGAAGTTAACTTACAACGTCCTTGAGTTTAATAAATCAACGCGGGCTGAAATGAGAGATATACTAAGGTTAGGAATATCATTATCAAAGAAAATTTCAGAATTTAACACTCTTAGAACACTAATTGCAAAATTTCTCCTTACATCTTCCAAATTTGTAAATAAGCCCCTAAACTTTTACCAATTGCAATTTGGTCCCAAACTTCACCAAACCTCACAAACCTCATGTGTTTTCTATTCTAAATTCATTTTTAAACTTAGAATTTAATGAATCATGCAAGTATTACAAGAAATCCACCAAAGCCGAATTACATGATACACTACATTTCACTAAGTGTGATTTAAGCCTAATTGCATACTAATTGTGCCTTAACCAAATTTTATAACTTAATCAAATTCTAAATCCAAACTTAGAACATGTCAATTCACTAAGATCATATCCTTCATGACCGGATTTTCATCATATGAATTAACAAACACAAACACAATACAAAACATCACAACCGAGTCCTAGCATGATATCCCCTACCTTTCTTTTACAAATGAACACAAAGAACTTAATAGATCATAAATCTAGCTATTAACATGCTAAGTACTCATTTCTAGATGGTATTACACAACACTAAGCAACTAATTCATGATATCAAAGAGATAAAAGTTCAAATCATAGCATAACCTAAAAACCAAAACATGCTAGTCCTTCACTCTTGAGTCTTTGACAAAAATCCTTATGTAGCATGCTAATTTTCTTGAAATAACTGACCCATAATCATCATATTCAAGTATTAGCTAGGTTTTAGCATCTTATTAATTTTGTGATTACCAAGTTTCAAGATCAACTCAAGCAAATAGGTAAGAACTTCAAAGCTTGCACCGAAATCATGCATCCATGAACATACATCACTAACTCAAATTAAATCTCAAGTTTCAAAATCCAAAACAAAGCTTAACACATAGATCTAACTTATATTGAAAAGGATTTAGAGGACCTACTCACTAAAACAACGCTTTAGAGTTCAAAAGAATCAACTCACAAAGAGAGCTCACACTAACATTCCGTTCCATTAATCCTAAATGATTCATGCAAACTTTTGAGTGAGAGCACTTATTTTACAAGCTTAAACCAAGATTTGATACACAATACAAGTAACCAACTTAATTAAAACCAAAATCATCAAGTAAAGCCTAAGACTATATGGCACTCCAAATCACAACTCTAAAACAACATACAAACATGCCAGCCGAAATGAGTATATCCCAATATTACCAAAGATCAACCCCTTTCACTTAAAGAAAGCATTCTAACACACAAGCTATCATGTTCCTAACTTTGAGTATCACAATTAGAAGAGGAAAAGATGGGGATAGAAAACTTACTAAGTCTAGCACTTGGAGAAGATTGGCTCTCTTCTACTCACTCTTTTTCCTACTCAGCTTCTCTCATTTGCGCAAAGTTGAGCGTGCAAGTTTGTGTACAAGCTAGAGGGAGTGATTGTGGACATGTGAAACAAAAGGAAAAACAATTGAGGACTACTTGTTTTCGGTAGGTTTGAGATTCTAAAATTATTAGTTATTTTATTTATTATTATTGGTTAATTTATTTCAATTTATTATTATTATTAGTTTTAATTTATTTTATTTGTTGTGCATTTTATTTTAGATTATTTTTCGGTTTGGGCTTTTGAGTTGTAGTGTTTTAATTGTTTAATTGGGTTGTGTGTGTGTGTTAATCGGGCCCAGCCCGTGTGTGTGTTTAACCCAGTCCGTGTGTGTGTGTTTAACTCAGCCCATGTGTGTGTGTAAGATGAGAGAAGCCCGTGTGTAAGATGGCCCAGCCATGTGAGTTTCAACCCAGCCATGTGTGAAATGAATTACCCAGCCCCTTTACCTCTAATTGAAACGGTGAGTTTTGAATAAAACACCCTAGGTTTACATCATGCGCCGACCCTCTCTTCTTCCTCCTCCTCCTTCTTTTCTTCTCCTTTCTTCTGGGTTTTTCTTGTTCCAGCTGCTATCAATGCCAAATTCCTCCTCCAATCAGAACACGGCAAGCACAAGTTTTCTTCTTTCCCTCATCACCGGCCACCTCCTTCTTTTCTCCACCTCAAACTTGCATGTTGCCTCTGTGTCGTTCGACAATGGATTCCTTAGTGCACTGTTAAGCCACTACTCCACATGTCCGCACCACCTCCATTTTCACCTCCACGGCTTACACTGCCGTTTTATTGTTCTTTGTCCGTGAGCCACGCAATCTCCTGCATGTGAGCTGATGCTCATCTACAAAATTAATCCGAACCACTCGGCCTATAAATAGGATTGAGTTCTTCAAATATTTTTCATCTCTTAAATTAGTTCATCTATCTTACTTAAATCCGAAATCTTTTATTCCCAAATTTTGTTGTTGTATTTACACTCTGATTCTTGGAAAATTTGTTGGTTTTGCCCAGAGTGATTTTCTCACCTATTTTACATCTAGTCCAAAATTCCTTGAGAAAACTCACTGTTTTACCCTTGGAAAACCACTGCTGTCACTGTGCCAAATATCTCCGTACGCGTGATCTTTTAGAATTTCCGTCTTTGATTGTGAGTAAATTTCTAAAATACGACCCGCGAGGTTTATAGTAGCATTAATATAATTGTATAAATTGTTGGTTTGAAATAAGCTTTGGGTTGTTGAAGTGTTGGGAATAAAATTGTAGTTGATGTTGGATTTGGGCCTTGGGCCGGATTGGAGGATGGGTTTACGTATGTAGTTGATTTGTGAAACTGTGATTTAAATGTATTATTGTAATTTTATATAAATGAGTAATGTAATATGTCATCCAATATTTGTAATCATAGATATTTATCGTCTTTAATAAATTGTGCTACGAAGTCACGTTGTCTGTTTGGAAATTGAGATTTAATGTTATTAAATATGTAGGTGCGTGTGTATCGCGACCCCAAGCCGAGATGGGGGATTATCTCGGTGGAGCTTCTCTGGTCACTCGGGAGCGTAATAGACTGACGTGACTTCCTCTGAGTTGTCGCAGGGCGATGACGGGAACGGACGAGACGGTAACGCTCTCGTATAGATTCCGTGGCCTTTCGCTGGCGGGGTTAAAGGATGCTTGGCCATGTACGCGCTGAACGCAGAACTGGGCATCGCTCGTTATGAAGTCTCATGCACGGACGTTACCCGTGATGTGACGAT
This sequence comes from Pterocarya stenoptera, assembly GCA_003123785.1. Classification (NCBI taxonomy): domain Eukaryota; kingdom Viridiplantae; phylum Streptophyta; class Magnoliopsida; order Fagales; family Juglandaceae; genus Pterocarya; species Pterocarya stenoptera. The sequence continues at coordinate 14,441 of QEOT01003734.1, read as the reverse complement.
GAGAGCCAGGGTGTGCATATGGTCCATAGGGGAGGCCGTAATGCATGCTTAATAAAATAATGGATATATATTTATATATATATGGACCAAATGGGATTTTGGCGTGGTGATTAAATGTGTATTTTGAGAAGAGATGTGGAAATTGTTTCTTCGTGTTTGACCGTATGTGGTCGTCTTTATTATATTAATGTACTTAACTCTCTTGGGTGTTATTTTGGTTAAGTACTTGCTGAGATTTCATAATCTCACGTGGTGTTTTACCTTGTGGTTCCGTCTTATGGTACCGTAGATTTTGACACAGAGACTGATTATGAGCCTGAAGGACCGGCTCTGCAGGAGGCATGACTTGCTGTTATGTTATATTGAAAATATGAGTTTTGTTTACTCTATTATATTTGTTTTCTGTAAATTATCTATCGGATGACTGTAATATTATTGTAAGGAATATTTTATGGTTTTGAACGCTCTGGTACTTAATAAAGTATGACCTTTTATTTATCCGCTGCGAGTATTATATTGTACACTCATTAATTGTTGTACACACTCTGAACACTCATTGTTGGGGTGCGTGATCCTTGTGATCATCATCTCGGTATCATGAACTCCACTAAAATAACACGTGGGGGTCGAGGGCGCCATAGTAGGGCAGGGCATGGACTGAATGTTCTTGCTTGTGGAGTTGGATGAGTGACTTGATGTAAAAGAATCGAGGTGACTGAATGGCATGAGGGAAGGGGGGGCAGTTGGCTTGAGTGAGGAGGTGGTTTTGGTGGCTGAAAAAGCTGGTGTATGGCAGGGCATGGGGCTATGCAGGTGGTATAAGAAGGGTATCTTGGTTACTTGCAAATGAGCTCAAACTTATGTGTGAAGAGAAGCTTACATCCAATGGCCATGTTGCTCGGTTTTGGGGTTTGAAATTCAAACCAAAAGTGAGGGGCTGGGCAGGGGGTACATGGCTGGAGAGGGTAGTGTATGGTGCTCCAAAAAGGTGTAAGAATTTTGTAAGAAAGACATGATCTTATCTTGTTTCGCATTCATCCTTCTTACACATGTGTACTAAGCTCGACATGTGTAAATGAGGTCTAAATGGAGGATGGTGATGGTGCCATGTGTCAAGTGAGGTTTCCTAGTGATTCTATGTTGACTTGGGCATCCTACATGGCATGGTGATAGCTGGTGATGACGTGGCACTCTATACACCACGTGGCGCTCTCCGATTGGTCCATTTGGCACCTAAAAATCAAACAAACTTTTATTGCATAATAAAATCTTAAAAATTCTCAAGAATCCAACGGTGTAATCCATTTTGTCTAATTATGATTCTAAGTATCTCAAAAAAATTCAAATAGCATTAAGTTCCCTTTGCGGATCATAATTCAACTAAACTTTCAAATCGAGATCCTAACTAGTTTTTAATCTATGAATTTCTGCTAAGTTTTCATGCATATCCAATATCTAAATAAAAAAATTCTTTCCGTTGAATATCTTTCGTGCATTACATCCATCTCGGTAGTGGTATTGTGAATGCTAAAATTTCAACGCAAATGAGTTCTTATTTCTGGCGCCATTTATGTTGTTGCGAAAGTGCTTGTTACTACAAATAATTAATGTTTTGATGGATGGAATCGCAATCTTTACAAGGGAAAAATCATGGAAGGAGTGAATGAAACAATTGAAACCATGTGAATAGATTGGGTCGAAGAAGGAAGGAGCTTCGAACCAACTCGAACTCCCTTAGCGAAATTAGGTCTAACTATCAATTTGGAGGAAATGTTTGGGGAACCTTGCTGCCACTGGCCGTGTTGGAGAGGTTTGGATAGCGAGTTGAGATGAAAAAAGACGGAATGAAAATTGATTAAAATATTGTTAGAATATTATTTTACTTTAAAATTTGAAAAAGTTAAATTATTTATTATATTTTATGTAAAAATTTAAAAAATTATAATGATTAAATGAGATAAGATATAACTCTTCGAAAAATAGAATTATCATCGCAATTGGATGGAAATTATTTTGTGATGCATTGGAATCGCCGTTTAACATAAGAAAATGAGATAGCATTTTTGTGACAATCATAAAACGCTGCAAAAGTATTAAAAGTTGCCGAGTAAAACTCATCAGTGTTCACATCACCAAATAGCACCATTTGGATGGAAGTTGCGACGAGTTTAACTTCGCCGCAAAAGATGAGTTTCCTAATATGGGGGATGAAAATACATTGGTTGCAAAAATCCAATATTGTTTTAGTTAGGTAATATGTTCTTCATACTAGTTTGCGAGTAGAAACACTCTTATATAAAATATATTATCTTTTAGATACAGGGATAAATCATCAATGCTATCAACATTGTGAGAACGTGTTGTACTAATCAATTTTAAGAAGTTGACAACGGCAAATCGGTGTCACTAGGTTCATATTTCAGAACAATAACAACCATTTGAACAGTGTACTTTTGGCGTTCAAATAAATTGTTGTTCTATGTCGGCCCAAACATGCATTGAATGATTCGAATGTTATTTTTCAATTAAAAGTAATAAAAAGTATTAAATAGATAAAATTGATATAAATAGAAAGATGCATTAACTACCAGGTTAAAAAATAATAGAAATTATTTTAGAACGAATTTGAAGTTTGTCCCAAAACTCAATTTTTATTTAGGACAAAAATATATATGTCATCCCTAAATAGGTTATTTGTTCAAACAATTAGGTCATGTTTGAATGTTGAGCTGAGTTGAATTCTTTATGAATAGTAGTGAGTTGAGATGGTGGAGTGAGGCTTGTGGGGCACACCTAAGATGATTTTAAATGTATTTGGATGTTAAGATGAGTTTAGATATATTTATGAAAAGTTGAAAAAAAGTTATGGGTCCCGCATATAAAAAGGTGTTGAATTGAAAAAGGTTATGGATCCTATGCACGTGTAAAATTTAGGTATTTGGATGTTAGATTCAGTTTAAAATTTAGACTGAATTGAGTTGATCTTAGTTCAATCCAAATTTCAAGTGGAACTTAGTAACCTGTTTGAACAATTTTAATTTTTCCATTCAAATGGTTAATAATAGTTTGAGTGGACATATTGGCTGGAGAATTAAATAATCTTTGGGCATGTCATTCAAATTCAAAAATATGAGGACTTGAAGCGCACCAATACCGTTCAAGCAAATGCTTGAAGTAATGGTTTTCAATACTTTTTTATGTTTAAATTTCTTGACCACATGATAATACTATATGATGGTAAAAACTAGATTGCAAATATATTATGCAAGTTAGTAATTTATAATTCTCTAAAAGCTGATGAAAATCTCACTTGTATGAAAATTTCATAGAAAAATTGTCTTCAGGATAGAACTAAATAACAAATTTATCAAGTTTGTACATACCCATGCTGCCCAAGTAAGGCCGTCAAATAATGTCTGTATGGAAGAAAAATTACATAGAGGGTTGCTAGGATAAAGGGTGCCACTACAAGCCATCCTAGCAACTGTAAAGATTGAAAGATAAATGGAGTTTCGATTGTGGCCATGTCATTAAACATCATTGGAAGTTGAAGCAAATAATGTAAAAAGTCAGGAGAAGATATCTTAGGTTAGGATTGAAATGCTCAAGCTCTAAAATTTTAATAGGATGTTAAGGTGTCTATTAACATAAAATTACATGACAAGTAAATATCAATCTTCTTATTAGCTCCCAAACAACAATTGTCTGGTCATATAGCACCATTGTCCCATAAAGTCTATAGTTGTCCTTTAATTTTCACCATTGTCCCACAAAGTTTGACAGGGAAGTCAGGCTAATCAACCATATTGTTAAAGACATTGGAAATAAGTGCTAGTCCATGGCCAGTTTGTGAACCTATATTCTTGAGATTTTTCTAAGGAGACAATATGGTCATTGGACTCACTAGTATTCCAAACCTCGTACTAGAACATCAAGAACTATATTTGGGCATTTGGAGTTAAACAGTGACAGTTTCTAGTTCACAGTCTTGTCCAAGTAGTTAAAACATTAGAATTATGTGACAATTACATTTTTCTCTTACAAACCACCATCTATTTTTCATTTTTGCACTCTATATTCTAGAAGTTTCAATTTACACCCTAAACTATTGTAGCTTAAATATTGTAGCTGATACAATACACCACCAACAAACCCTATTAGTGACACAAGAAATTAATACGCTTGAGATCATCCTGGCATCTGCGCCTAGCAATTGATGATAGTTGTCCTAGTATCGGGCACAAAAGCAATACCAGTATGCAGTAAGCCAAGACCACAAAGAATAATAACTAGAGACATGAATGTTCCAAAGATAAAAGCAATGTGAGCTTAGATAAATCAAAATTATAGATGAATAAGGGCATGAAGTATGAACGAGTCTCTATGTGTGTGTGAATGAGAGAGAGGATTTTAAGTAACAAAATGTTAGTTTAGACACCTACATCAACCGTTAAGGGAAATTGAGGCCCACAAGAGAGTATTTCACCAAAGCATAAGAAGGGTACTAGTAGGCTGTAAGTAAATCACATTAGCAATCAGAATACATAGTGAAAACTGATCTCAATTACAAATGATGAAATCAAATGCAAATTGGTTTTCTAAAAGCACACAAGTACCTCAACTCTATCGGAGTTGCAATAAAGTTTGTCATCGTTACACTTAGGGCATGGCAACGAGATCCAAGCAATGCGATAGCCATCCCACATAGAAACACAGTCACCCCTGTCAATGAAGCCTTTGTTCATCTAAAGAATGCTTGCAATACAAAAAATAGCTTCACTGTTCTTTTCACATACATATAACAAAGCACGACTAATGAACATGGTTTATAATAAACTATGCATAATGATTCAGAGATCGGATCACTTAGATATACGCACCTTGATATATGCACCTTTTCTAAACTTGGATAACCTAATGAGTGTTTATGGAAAACAAGTAACAACATTTTCACAATATTCATACAAGAGGATACCTGTTTGGAAATGAGGGGAATGAGTTTATCCAACGATATCCGAAGGGAGAGAGAGCGATCTTCGATGGGAGGGTGAGAGGGCTGAGGGAAAGGTCACCCACGGTGACTTGACGCCAAGGGAGCACCTCGTGGTGGCGTTTACGGTGTCTGTGGGCGGCAGCGCTAAGCGTAGGTACATGGATCTGCTGAGATCCGGGAGGGAGAGAGAGAGAACGTCGATGAGAGGTTGAGGGGCTGAGGGGGAGAGGACCCACGGTGACTCACGGCAAGGGGGCCACTTGTGGTGAAGCAGCTGGCAGTGTGGGCAGCTTGTGGAGGGGAAACTGAGGGAAAGGGAGATAGAAGCTTCGGGCTTGCGTCAGGGAGGAGATCTGCGGTGGGGAATCGAAGGTTGGAAGAGACGGCAACATTGTGAAAGGGGTGGTGTCATCAATAGTGGTAGCAATGGCGGCTGGGCTGCGTAAGGAAGAGAAACCCACAGGAGAGAAAGAGAGGAGTCGTCTGGAGGGGAAGGAGAGAGAGGGAAGAAAGAAAACACCTATTTTCAAGATGGGAAAAAAATCGAATGCGGAATTTTGAAATCGTGACTTTTTCCAGCAACTATTTGTCGCCGCAAATATACCTTTGCAATAAAAGTTTTCTCGGTAGCCAAGTATTGATCGCTGCAATAAGTTTTGACAAAAATTTTCTCGCCGCAAAATTTTGTCATATCGTTCCATTCCCATGAGTTTTTTTGTTTGCGGAAACTTTTGTCGCAAAATTTCTCTCGCTGCAAAATTTCATGATATTGTCCCATTCCCTATGAGTTTTTTTACAGTGACAAAAAGTAACTGCAAAAAGTCAAATTTATGGCCTTTTTCCTCTTTTGCCAGAAAGAAAAATCTACCACAGCAAAAAAAATTATTTTTTGTTGCTAAATTTCAATGGCCGTAAATACCACTTTTTCTTGTAGTGAAGATGAAAATCTCACTTGTATGAGATAATTATTAAAGATAATAAAATTGATCCATTTTTTTGGAAAAGCATGTATTTTATTATTTAAAAATTGACTAGATAAAATGTCAATGAAAAAAAAAATAGAAATTATGAAAAGTACTTCACCCCCAAACCACTGAAATGAAAAGGATACTAATTGAACAAAACGTAAAAGATTTTACGTTATATCTACTATATATCTCCATTTTACCCCTGCTTCTATTCCTAAATTTCTATTTTGCCCATGGTTTCTCCCGCGCGCGACCCCTCCTCCCCCCTCTCTCGTCCGTTTCTTGGTCTCCAACAGTGCGCTGCAGAACGCTGCCGTGGCCGACACCACCTTGACCATTCTCTTCCCCTATGGCCGGCATCCTTTCCCTTCCAATCTCAACCCATATCGTACTGCCGTTAATCGCCATGAGGGAATCCAAGCCACGGTTGTCCGTTTCTTTGTCCCCTCCAGTGCGCCGCCGCACGCCAGCGTGGCCAACACCACCAGGCCCATTCTCTTTCCCTCTGTCCGTTGTCCCTCCCTTTCCAATCTCAACCCCTCTTGTGCCGCCATTAACCGCCACGAGTGAATCAAATCCACCGACTGTGCGAATCGGGCATAAACAGTGTTTTCGTCCAATAATATTTTTCCTATTTTGCCCCTGACTTTATCACGAATATGGCTTATGTTTTGTCTTCTTTATTGCTTCTGCTGACTTGTGGTTGATGTATTTTTACAGTACTTTTCATTGAGCTTATCTCTCTATTTTGTATTAATCTTGAAAATTAAACTTAAATGTTGTGCAACATTTTATTTCCTTTAATTTTGAATTATGTAAATATCGAATTGAATTGTTACATTTTAGTATAAATGTAATTTTCCCTTTTATTAATGATTTTTGTTTAATGATTTATTAAGAAATAAAGTTAATTTTTTTTTTTCATTTCCGGATAAATTGAATGGCTTATTTATTAATCTGATTTTTTTTTTTATAAACAATTAACCTGAAACTAATTACACTATTTGAGGTAGATCTACAGTTTCTAATGTACTATAGTTTGTTTAATTTTTTTTTTTAAATGTAAAGGATGAGACTTTATAAAATATATGATTAAATTATTTAATACTTGCCATTGTTATTTTGAATTCTAAAATTAACACATTATATATTTATTTTGGAAATAACAAATATAGAACATATGCATCTAACTATAACTATTAAGAGTAATAATAGTAGGTTGGTTAGTATAATTATAAATTTTCATAAGGAAATAAATTATAACTTCTTAATAATTTAAAAATATAATATGTCATTATTACTATTTTATTTAGCCAAGTGTGAAAATGTTAAATAAATTAATGTTTTTCATTGTTATTATTTATTATAGTGCTTCTATTTTAGTAATATTAAAAAGGGTTATGAAAACTTTTAAAGTAAATTAAGATGATCTGGTTTACATTCTTAAACTAACAGCTAAACTGCCTTTGGAATAACGCAATGATTTAACATTATTTGTAGCGCTGAATAATATGGTCTAAAATATGTTAATATATATTAGAAAATTTTTAATTTTTTCCTTCTTTGAAAATTTATATAATATTGAAAATTTTCTTTTATATATTTATGAATAAATGTTTAATAATTACTAAACATTTAAAAACTTATATTAGAAAATTTTCTTTTACCTATATTAGAAAATTTTCTTTTACAACTTATCTTCTCATAAAGAAGATAAAATTAAAACAATTTTTTTTTTCAATAATCTTTCAGTATAATCCTTAATTTAAAAACGTTTTGTCCCATAACCAAATGAATTCACCCCATCATTTTTTATATAGAAACCTAACAAAATTATCATTAACATTAATTTTAATTTTTAAATTGTAATAAAAATCTTTTTTATTTTTTTATTTAAATATGTTCTTTATACTTTTGATATATGTAGGCACAATATGAATATAGGTAGATAGAGCACGTTAACTTTCTGTTTTAATTATGTTTCACCATTTTATAATTCGTAATAAAGTTTTAGTATTAATATTTTTAGTATTAATTTAAGTTTTTATTAAAATTCTCTTATTAAACTTTTCCTTTATATAACTAAATAAAACACTGACTTATATGGATTTATCATTTCTGTTAAGTTTATATTTAGGTTTACCTCAATATATAAAACTTTTATATATTTTACTCACTTTTGTGTTTTATTAATATTTTAATAGTGTTTATAATAATTGATTGTTTCTTTTAAGACGCATTTTATTTTGAGAAGCATTTTATTTCCTTCAATTCTTAATAAATTATTTGAAAGTAAATACTGTAATATGTAAGTTTAAAATTATCACATTATATATCTATATTAACACTAATATGAAAATTAGTATAAAAAATAAGACAAAATTCAACAAAATAAAATACTGCAGGAATAAGTTGAATGTGCTATCCGCCAAATCTATAAATTAAGCTACATCATAAACACTCTAAATCTCTTTTTGTTAAACTTCTCACTGTTGTAATTATATACTTAAATAGGACGCTGACTTGTATGTAAAATTTATGTTTATTTCTTCACCTTTGAATAACTGTTTTAACACTTATTTTCAAAACTTTCAATCATTGTAATATATAGGTACAAAGTATTTTTGTGTAGTTATAAATGTGTTTGTGAAAATTTCTATGTTATTATTATGGATATTTTGCAGATAACGTATGTGATGTTTTTTATGATCAAAGACAAAATATTAAAATATGGATGAAACTCCGTCCATTTGTAGTTAAATTCGAGCATTTGTATAAATTTAAATTCTCATTTTTTGGCTCATTGTGGATTGAGAGGTAGCCATGTAAAATCTATTTTGTTATCATATATATAAATTTATCAGATATTACTATCTATTACATTCATAACTATATTTTTTAGTTTTTTTTTTCTTATTACATGTTTTTACAAAAAAGTTCTATTTTTAAGAAGTTTTTGCAACTGGGTATACGTGCATTAGCATGTTATGCTTTACTAGTATATATATATATATAAATCTTAAAGTACATATATAATGAAATATAGTTTATTAAAATTAGTATATAGTAATAGGGTTGAAACGATGAATAAAAAGTAATTTTGAAAAATTGTGAAAAAAATTGACTAAGGGCAATCACGAAGAGAACTTAATAATTTCTCATTTAAAAAAATACATATAGAAAAACTTTTGCATGCTGCCCATTGTTTAACAGTTTTGTTACGTACAACCGTCTTTGCGAAACCGTGTGTAACCGGATCACGTGGCTCTGACAATTTGTTTTTTTAAAGAAAAAGAAAATCGAGAAGACATTAGACTAGAAGAGGAAAGAAGGACGGACTGAGATCTCAAAAGAAGAAAGGACTGTGGTTCATCGGCTTGAAATCGAGAACGTTGGACGGTATCCAAAGAAACTATAGTCAAAGGGAAATTAAATTCCCAGGAAAAGTGTTATGCAGAGAAAGTAATCGAGCAAAGGGAGCGAATCATGGAGGGCGTAGACGACGGAGGGATAGAGACGGTGTTGGACTCCAAAGACATGCAGCAATAGAGCAAAGCCTTCAACAAGCTCACCGATTGCGTCGAAGATCGCCAGCTCGACTCCACTCACGTCCAAGAGGCAATGGCATCGATTGCGGCATCAACAGAAGCGGATTGGAAAGCTACGAGATTGAGAGAGAAAGAACTGGCTTCTGTTAAGATTAGCGCAACTGATTTTATTTTATTTTTTATTTTTTAAGCCATACAAATCATTGCCAATTGCCTTCAGAATATATTTCAAAATATAAGCGAAATTCTTCACATTAAAAAATATTTTTACTGAATTTTTGTATTGAAATTGTCATCTAAATGCAAACCCTGACAGATGCGGCTTTTGAAAAAAGCTCACTTTATCATGGAATTTGATCACCCAAAATTTTTTATACCAAAGGGCTTCACTAAGTTGAGAGTTTCAAAAGCTGTGTAATCTTGCAGAAATAGAGAAGGTTAGACCACCTCTCACCCTCCAGTGATCTCTTTTTCCTTCGACTTGCACATATCTTCTGCATACTTGACAAATTTTTTGGTCAGCTCATCAACCTCTTTCTCTAATTTCTTCAGATCATCCTTGGGGGCATGTGAATATAATTTCTTTACTGTATCCATTGCTTTCTGGCGAGCCCTTCTTATACTTTGCCTAGCATCTTCACAAGACTTTGTAATTACCCTACATACACCCTGTACATGCTCTTTCATCGGTGGAATAATTGCAATGAGCCGCTCACCATCCACTTTGGGACTTAAGCATAATGGAGAAGCAACAATAGCGCCCTCTAATTTTTTTAAGGTATTTGGATGAAAAGGATTTACTGATAATGCTTTGGAATCCATGACTGAAACAACAGCTAAATGATTCAAGGGCATCTTCACATCATTAGTTTCTACAATAATGTGGTCAAGCATCCCTGGAGATGCCCTTCCTGTTCTTAGTTTATTCAACTCTCCTGATAATGTACCTATTGAAGCCTCCAACTGTGCAGAAGCATTTGCCTTAATAGTGGTTTCAATATCAGGTGAAACATCAATATTGCTTGCAGCGTCATCATCCTTTGATTTGCGTCCTTTGGCGAAGCCTTTGCAACACTCTCTGAGAAAATCAACGGCTGGGAGAGTGAGAGTCATTTGGTGAGTCCCTGAGTTGTGGACATCGTTGGTAGTGTAGCTAATCACATGAGAGAGCTCGCGGCCATGAAGGGGGGGAGCTACTTCGGAGTAGAAGGATGTTCCGACTGGAGAATGCGCGTCTAAGAAAGATTGCCATGGCTCCAGGGTTTCCCTTAGCTGAAGTTGACATAATTGCAAATGAACTAGAGTTGGACCCAAAGGTGGCTGAGAGAACCTTTCGTGAGCACAAAGGTGATGTTATTGCTGCCATTCTGCATTTGCTTCGTTAGAAAAGGGGAGTGGAGTGCTTTACAGGAGGTTGCGTTTTCAAAATTTTCTGGAGTCATTTGCTTTCTATTGAAATATGAATGATTGTTACGGACAACTATATTGTTTTGCCCTCAAAAGTCTCTAGAACTGTCTCTGCAATGGAACATGTTACCTCATAAATTCTCTGTATGTAATGACTCAGATTTGTTGTGATGTTGATGAATGTTGTTTTACTCAAAAAAAAAAAAAAAAAAAAAAAAACCCAGGAAGCAAGCAACCTCCCCACTCCTCTCCTTCAAACTGAATTCAACCCATATTGTCCAAAAAGGACTGCGTGGTTCATCGGACACTATCCAAAGCAATTGTAGTAAAAGGGAAATTAAATTCCCAGGAAACAAGCAACCTCCCCACTCTCCTCCTTCAAACTAAATTCAACCCATATTGTCCATTCCCAAGGACCCCAAGCTCCGGCTCTCTCTTCATGTCAGTAGTAAAGTATGGTAGAGTGAGTAAAACCCACCAAATCAGATACGTTTCTCTACAATGTGAACATTGATGAGAGAAAGCGCGAAGCACGGCTACTATTCCACATAAGAAGTGTTCCAGAGAAAGCAGGCTTTCAAAAAGGTTTCAGGGCTGGGTCACGAGGAGAGAAATCTCGCATGCGTGTAGCCACTTTTTTTTTTTTTAATAATTTTTCATGTGGCGATTTCCCTGTGGTTGCAAGGGCTGGTTGTAAATAGCATTTTTCAAAAACACCATGAACTAGACTTAACAACATAGCAAAATATACAAAAGTGGGATTTGGCCAACATAACTGATCAAAAGACACTAATTACCAAGACTCCCGATCAAAATATCCTCCAATGTTTAACTGTGAAATTATTGTTCGAAAATATCATGTATATATGTATATCATAGTGCCTCTTGGTATCTTATTTCTTGAAAAAACCATCAATGTTTCATTCATATAATTTATATATAGATATTGAAAATTGACTTTGAAAACCTCTTTCTTCAAATTGGATATCCGAAGGTGTTGGTCTAGTATACCAATTCTTTGTTAGGTTTGTTGGGTGGAATCTTGTACTTTTTATTCTATTTAGATTAGGATCTTTGAATTGTTTTTCTATCCTACTTATGGTAGAAATGGTTTCAAAAAACTCGTCTCTTTTTGAATTATCATCGTTCTCTTTATTTGTTATGACCTTTATAATCTTTGAGGTAGACGCATTCTCTTGTTTATTTTTGTTAATTCTTTTAGCATTTTATTTACTTTATCAATTGTGTTGCTTCTTTTTATTTTATAACTATTACTTTTCCAAGTAATTAGATTAAGGGTTGTTTATACTTTTGAATTTTGGTTTCACTATTGTTGTCAAGTTTATTTTCCATCTTGTTGAGCTGATTCCCAATGGTTTAAAGAATTGATTTGTATAGTTATTTTGTTAAACTACTTTCTTGATTTTATTTTATGTGGAGATCTTGAAAGGTGAGGCTATTACTTCTATCCCTTTGTGTTCTAGGATTATAGTTTCTAATGGAGGATAATTGGATTCTGTGGCAATTTTACTTCATTGATCAATTTTTTATTTGTTATGGCATTTATTGCTTTGTAATGACATCTTTCTACATACAAGAAGAAATCATATTCCATTTGAATTATCATTATAAATATGCACATGCAAATATATATATACATATACATATATACATACATGATACATACACACAGACACATGCAAATATTTATACATAGTTCCATACAATTATATCTATAACATACAAAATGTTATACATAGTCTTGTACAATTCTCAAGTTGAGTGTCGAGCAAGTGACGAGCGAATTCTCTGCCTGGATCTCACTCAAGCTAAATATCGAGCGAATTCTCCCGCTCGAAATGACTGTTGAGCAACTGTTAATTCTACAATCTATCTAAAGCTTCACTTGAGCAGCAGAACCACCGCTCGAGTGAATAATATGTAGAATCATTTTTTCAACAGGAATCAGAAGCCACCTCTCATCATCATCAGCTTAAGAAAAATCGAGAATTGGAGCATATAAATCAAACCTGAGATTTTGCTGGTAGGATTATGAAGGAAAAAAAATACCTTGATAAAATGCGAAATCTTCGAACCTGTTGTCCAAGCTGTACACTACAAATGGAGCTAATTTGGATGTTCGTTGCCCGCTTTTGGATCCTTCTCCATCATACAAAGTCACTAAAAAGGGAAAATCATTCCAATTCTAATCGAAAAGACCTTTGCAAAAAATAAAAATACAGAATTAAACCATCGTCGATGTCTAAGATAAACTGCATCCGATGATGTCCAATGCCATTGAAAAGATGAGAGAGATACATTCCGTTGAAACGAAGATCTTGCCGCAACGAGAAGCAAGTTCGGTAAGGGCTTTTGTTGGGAGAAATAGAAACATCAAGAAACAGACGTAGCGTTAGATCGAGAAGGGAATGTTGGAGATTAGAACTGAAAATGTCCAAACTGTCCCTAGCAGAATATAGGAATAGGCTGAAGGTTATTCCGGTGGATGATTATTATCGTCGTAATAGTAGAATTTTGGTGGGAAATTAGTTGACGCATTAAAGATAGAGCGCTTGTGATGATCTTATTGTAGGAAAAGATAAAAAAATCGCCGTAATAACTAACTGNTGATGATCTTATTGTAGGAAAAGATAAAAAAATCGCCGTAATAACTAACTGCACCGTTCATTATATACAATCAGTGTAATTAGCAATGGAATTTATCAGCGACATAAAAATCTTCACTATTGCATGCTATTTGTATCGGATTCTTTTGCAGTATGGATGAAATCCACATAATAAAGGGTTTTTCTTGTAGTGGAATAAAAAAATTTTGTATCATTTATAATATTTTCTTTGTAAATAGGTTGAATGGTAATCGCCTTAGGGATTAATGAGTAAACGATATTAGAATATGTAATACCCAAGCCTGCGAAGGAGCCAACCCGACTGTAAAACAACGTCGTTTTGGTAAGTGAATTTCTCTTTATTTATTTATTCTTTTATTTATTCTTTTTCCGCCCAACGGTTTCTCAGTTTTTTTTCTCCTCCCCGTATTTGTCTCCTTTCTGTCAGTTTTCTTCTCACCATTTCTCCCACTCCCCCACATACTCTCTCTTTTAACCATTTCTCCCACATTGCTCACTTGGAAATCACCCTCGCTGTTTAACCTCTCTCTCTTGGGACTCATCTCGCCGTAAACAACCCAGAAACCACCAAAGCCCGAGACACCACAAAGTGATGCTCACCTCTGAAAAACCACCACCGCACGGCCAAACCACGAAAGCCCCTTCTCAAAACCCACAGTTCTGCATCATCGAGTAGCTTCGTGGTGTCACTTCAACCCGTGCGAGCATCCCTACTTCTAGTCCCTCTCCATCGCCTGCAGTAGGCATCCTTAACGGACTCAAACACCACCACTGTAAGAAAGGGGCACCCATAGTGGGCACCCTTTCACCTTCTCTTGAAGGTTATGAAGTGGTTTAAGAACCACTTCATGAGGCTTGATGGCTGGCCATTAAGGGC
>QEOT01003733.1:0-21090 GCA_003123785.1 Pterocarya stenoptera | reverse complement strand
CACCTTTTCCATCTTGGCAAATTTTTGTTGGAGAATAATATTTCACATTTTGAAAGACATTTCTGCCCCAATATAGCAGAGGACTTAACTGCAAATATGTGAGCACACACACACATGCAAGTACAGTTTTGGGAGGTATAATAAAAAAGGTTCCAAGGTTAACAGGGAACAAGTCCAAACATATTTCAGCCAAAATCATGTTATAGAGGAAGCAGAAGTAAAGCAAAATTGAAAAGATGGCCAGAAACAAAGATTTAGCGGGTATCTCTTGGGCCACATACCTCATAACCATGTGTGAGAACTTTGACCTTATTCTCAAGGTTTTCTGCCTTAGCTTTATCACCATCCATCTTCTTCTTCACATTTTCAAATTCATTCTGCAAAGCTGCAAGCTTCTCCGTGTTTCCGGCAACGCTTGAGAGACCGTAAGCATTACGGGTAGGAAAGTACATGAGATCATTTAGGCAAGTACTGTGTGCTTCAACAAATTCATCAAGGGATTGATTTTCATGCCCCATTGCCAGGCGAAGATACCGAGCCTCTTCCCCTATCAAAGAATCAGCCTGCTGACAACAATTTTTCTTAGAAGTTTGCAAGTTACTAATTCCCAGACATGCTCAGAGGTCCTCTCTGAAAAAACAGAATACTGAGGCACAAGAATATACTTTATCTACCTCAAAAAATTTTTTTTTTTATAGGTAATCAAGAAATTTTATTCATAGAAGTAGGCAAAGCCCAAGTATACAGGGAGTATACATGAGAATAACCTAACTAGAGTTTACAATATCTACCTCAAAAATATTGACTAGCACAAAATTTAGATCCCAATACAGAAAGAAGCATGTATGTTATAAATTTGTCTTGAGTGTCGCTGATATGTTCTTTCAGCCCGAGCTTCCAAAGTGTGATCGACACATGTTTAGGATACACCAAAAAACTATTTCATGCATTCCCAAAATATTTACCTTCTTTTATTTTTGAAGTTCATATTATAATATACACATCTTATAGTGTAAGAGAGGTTACCAATACATTCCCTTACAGCTCCTTCATAGAATCATCTGAAATAGACCCATTTACAAATCCAAATATAAAAGATGACAGTTTCAATTCTGCATTAATGAAAGCTTTGGAGATGGGGATAGAATAACTTAAACAAGGCGCTTCCTTTTTATGCAGTGAAGAAAACAATAACCTACGTGATACAGCTAAACTGAATCCATACCTCTTTCAGCTCATCTTCCTCAAAACCATCTATCTCAGGGACATAACCAGGTCCATTTGCAGAGTGCTTGACACTTTTCTTTTTCTCCTTGGTCAGTTTCTTTTCAAGTGGATACTTAGCACTATCATGCTCTAGTAAGCTTAGAAGCTCCTTTCTTATCATTTCATCAGCCTGCTCAATGGATGTAGGAGGAACAAAGGAGCTCTTGTCTTCATCTGCTCTAATAAGAGAATTTCTAATTAGATCCAATGAAGCAGCAGGAGGTCTAGGGAGCTCCCTCTGCAGTACTTTTGATCTCTTCCTAAGTAATGCTTGCTGACGTGCCTCTTCCACAGCCTTTTCTCTAGCTATCCTATCAGACATATCCTCTTCAATCTTCACCTCTGGTTCTTCATTATCTTCTAAAACCGGCTGCATAACTATCTGGTACTCATTCTTCGGCTGTGGAAGATTGATTAGACCTGATCGCAAGTTCCTTCTCAAATCAGCTTGCCTTCTTTGATCAAGTTTGGCACTATCCACATCCATATCTTCATTAATATGGAGCTCATCCCTGACAGGAGTTCCCTTTGGGGTCATATTAAAATATCCATCTCTTGATGGTGTCATGCCAATTCTCGGAGTAAGACCAACACCTCCAGGAGTGCCTCCAGGAGTGGCTGAAGGAGTTAGAAGAGGGTTTGGCGTTTGGATCTCCCTTTTCTTAGGAGTAACCCCTGAAAAATCTGAAGGGTGCAACTCTGGATTCTGTCCCCCTAATAATGGTGTCTGAGACTCCCTCAACCTGGCTAGATTTTCTGCTTCCATCATAATAGCATCACCCTTACCAGCTGGTGTTCTTTGTGGAGTTCGTAAGGGTGTCATTCCTGGCTGTGGTGTCTGGGAATAATTTGTAAGAAGAGCACGTGTTGCACCACTCCCTTCAGAAAGTTCCTCACTACCCACAAGAATATCACTAGCATAACCCATCTTTGCAATTTCCTCCAATTCATGGTCCGAAATCTGTGGTGCAGGAAGCATAAGTTTTGACCTCTTTCTAACCGTTTCTGGATCATTCAACTTGTTGGCTTGTAGTATAGCTGATGGGGCATCCTGCCTTTGTGCAATTTTATTCTTTGCAATATCTTGCTTTCTTAGTTGTGTTTCCACATCCATTCTCCTTTTCCCTTCAAGTTCTTCAATTGTGGTAGGGAACCGGGCCTGCTCCACTGGTCTATCCTCATCAGCAACATCGTAAAAGCCTGGAGGAGGCTTCTTCTCAAATGGAATCTCAGAGTTATAATCTATGCCCTTCCTTTTCCTTTTGCGTTGCCTATTGTCAATTCCGGCAGCCTTCAGCTCTCTCCTTTTCTGTAAAGAAGCAAGCCTCCTAGCCTCCTCAAGTTGTTTCTCCCTGGCTTTCCTCTTTGCCTTCTTTCCCTTGGTGTTTGCTAACCGGGCTCGTGCCTCAGAAAGCATTTCCTTTTCATCCTCATCCATATCAATGGGATCTGGACGTGCAGGCTTCGACTCGGGGTTTGGGTCAATCTCTCCTGGACGCAATTTCCGAGGGTCCTCACCTGCTTCATAGTTCTCATCCTTAGCACAAGCTGCATCGAGGAGTTTCTCATACCGCTCGAGGCACTGGGATGGAGTACGACCAACAATCGGGGCAATTGTTCTCCACTGTGTGGGCATGAGTTTTGCAAGATGTAGCAGTTTCTCATCCTCCTCTCTGGTCCACTCGGTCTGCAATAAGCATGAAGATCAAATCATCACTTCCGGAAAGGTTTCAATAAACTGAAAATTTCTCATAAAAGAAAATATAAACTAAACAAAGTAGGACAACTAAAATCCAATGTGGATGGAAAACAACCCTACAGATAATAAAATAAATCAAAGAATCAATGCACAATGAAGGAATATGCACAATGAACAACCCATAGATCCATTTGCTGTTGAGATAGTACAGAGATACAGAACAAAACCCATAACAAACCTCGTATATTGATGCAGGCGGCTAAAAGCTTCTGTTGAGATAGTACATAGATCCATTTTTAGTTTTGTTATGTTAGGAAGATGGTGGATTCATATTGGTAATTTGTTCTTCAATTTCAAGAGTCCAGGCTCAATCTGTAATTTGCAGAATTCTGGATGGGCTATACTTTTGGGTCCTTGGGTTTCATTTGAAGTTATATTATGTTATTGGGTCCTTACTTAAAGGGTTTACGAGTTATGTGCTCAGAACTTAGTGGAGTCAGAGTCTATATAGGTCTAGGCGTGAGACACCCATGTGGAGAGAGAGAGAGAGAGAGAGAGTGTTTATGTGGACAGTGGATGTAATGATTTCTACTCATTGAATAATGTGGTCAAATAAATTTTTGGCAAAGATTGCTCATGAGGTTGTGTAACGCCCCAAGGGAGGCCCAAGCCATATCTGGACTTATATTCCAAAAGTACTAATCAATGGTACAATTGGTACCCCAAGGGAGGCCCAAGCCAAATCTAGGCCTATTCTTCAAAAGTATCAGTCAATGGTACAATTGGAGTCTCATTGGTTCCAAGATGAGATGTTGAGGAACCATTAGCGCAATGCATAAGTTTATCTATCATCTCTTATTCCTACACGCCTTCGAACTTCCAAGCAACTTCCTAACAAACTCCAACAAAGACTAGATTAGAGTTTAGATATAATTGTTCCCTGAAATCCTTTTTGTTATCAGTAAATAAGAATTTTATTAAAATAGGCGAAGACAAGTACACGGGACATATACAAGAGTGACACCTACGCATGAGTCTAAAGATACAAGGAAATCATGTACATTCATGCCATTAAAGTCTATTACATTCGACCAATGGAGTAAAGTATGAAAAAATAAATTTCTACTCTCCATCCATATGGCACCACCATAGACATATTGGTATCATCGTCCACATAGCTGCAATTTGAGTGGTACCTCAGATGCCTTGCCAGCTGGCCAAAAGATCCACAATCCTTCGCGGCATCACCCAAGGGAGCCTTGCTCTAGCAAATATATTAATCCACAAACCCATGGCTACGTCACAATGCAGTAATAAATGATCCACCGACTCTTCACTGTTCTTGCACATATAACATCAATCTAACACAATGATTTGGCATTTCCGCAGATTATCTAAGGTGAGAATCTTTCGTAATGAAGCTATCCATACAAAGAAAAGAGGCTTTTAGGGGGGGCCTTGGTCCTCCATATGTTCTTCCATGGGAATGGGCTTGTAGAATGTTTCATAAGGGACTTATAATACAACTGTACAGTAAATCTTCCCTTCTTGGATGGTGACCACAAAATCGTATCAGCTCCTCCATTCACTCTACTATACACCAGATTAAAGAAATCTATAAAAGTGTCAATTTCCCAGTCTTGGGCAGCTCTAAGGAACGTGACTTTCCATTGGGGAGAGACACTAGAAAGGTCCATGAGGTCTGCTACTGAAGCCTCCTGTCTTCGTGTGATGCTGTAAATTGTTGGATAAGCTTCCTTGAGGACTCAATCTCCACACCATAAATCAGTCCATAATTTAATTCTAGAACCATCCCCAACTGTCAGACGTGTGTATCGATGGAGGTTTGTCCAGCCTCTTCGGATGTGTTTCCAAAGCCCCACCCCATGAGGTCTGCTCACCTCATTTGAGCACTATCCTCCCCACAATCCACCATATTTTAAATATATGACAACTCTCCACAAAACTCCCCTCTCCTCATGGTATCTCCATAGCCACTTAACCCGAGAAAGCCTTGTTAAAAACCAACAAATTACAAATTCCCAGCCTGCCTTCACGTATTGGGGTACAAACTGTAGCCCAATTCACCAAGTGAAACTTGAATTCTTCATCTATTTCCCCCCCTCCCCCCACCCAAAGGAAATCTCGTTGCAACTTCTCTAACCGATTAACCACCTTGCATGGTATTGGAAAAAGAGATAAAAAGTAGGTAGGTAGATTGGAAAGAGTACTTTTTATCAATGTAACTCTACCACCTTTGAACAAATAAATCATCTTCCAACTGGCCAGATTCCGCTCATTTTTTCCAACACCTTGTCCCAGATGGACTGTGACTTGAAGGAGGCCAAGGGAAGACCAAGATACTTCATTGGCAAGGTGGAGACTTTGCACCCCAAAATGTTGGCGAGATTCACTTTTAATCCTGATGCCGCTTCAAAACAAAGTAGAAGAGCCTGCAAAGCTTGAATGTAATTGTGACTAGCACCACAGAATACAAGAGTATCATCCACAAATAGGAGGTGCGTCATCTCAATTGTGCTGATTCTTGCAACCCCTACTACAAAGCCAGATAGAAATCCACCTTCCACAAGACCTACAGTCATTTTACTAAAAGCTTCCATTATAAAAACAAAAGGTAGTGGGGATAGGGGATCACCTTGCCTCAATCCACTCAAGCTTCCAAAGAAGCCCCTTGGAGTACCATTCACCAAAATGGAGAAGCATATTGTGGATATACAAAATTTGATCCAAGAGCACCATCTCCCTTCAAGGCCACACCTCTCAAGCATGTGTAACAAAAAAACCAGTTTACTCGATTATATGCCTTCTCCATGTCAAGTTTGCATAATAACCCTGGATCACCCGACTTGATGCGACTCTCCAAGCATTCATTGACAATGAGGACAAAATCAAGGATTTGCCGACCTCATATGAAGGCATTTTGGGGACTGGAAATGATCTCCAATATCGTACTCAAACTATTACCCAAAACCTTTGAAAGAATTTTGTACATTCCACTCACCAAGCTAATAGGGCGAAAATCCTTAATCTCCACCACTTTTGACTTCTTCCCAGCATGCCTTAAAAAAAGCCGTAGTGAACCCATCCGAACTTGGAGCTTTATCACCTGCCACACTTTGCACTACCTTGCAAACCTCCGCCTCCTCAAATGATCTCTATAGCCAACTTGCTTCATGGTGACCAAGCAACTAAAAACTAAGACCTTCCACACGTGGTCTCCAAGAGGATTGTTCCGAAAGTAATTGTTCATAGAAGTTGGTAATATGATCCACGATCTCAGACATATTCGATGTATCCTCCCATCTACTGATAATGACTCAATGACATTGTACCTTCTATGCGAGTTAGCCATGCGATGGAAGAACTTGGTGCATTTATCCCCTTCTTTAGCCATAAAGCCCTTGATTTTTGTCGCCATGAAGTTTCTTCCATTAAAGCCATCCTCTCAATATCCAATGTCACCTGCTGTTTGTGATTCTTTTCTTCTTTTGTGAGACCCCTCTCCTCCTCCACGTCCTCCAAAACTTATAATTCGTCGAAGAGGGACTTTTTTAGGTGTTCCACATTTCCAAAATTCTGCTCATTTCACTTTTTCAAGTCCTCCTTGAAGGCTTTTAGCTTGCGGGCCAGCACGTAACTAGGGTTGCTCTATATAAGATAGGATGACCACCACTGTCTAACTCTCTCAACAAATCCTTCTGACTTTAGCCACATATTTTCAAACTTAAAATATCTTTTACCTCCCTGAATGCCTCCACAATCAATGAGAATGGGGAAGTGATCCGAACACAACCTTGGGAGCTGTTTCTTGATTATCTTTGGAAAGTGTGCTTCCCACTCCGACGAAATGACCAATCTATCAAGTCTTGACCAAGCTGAATATTCTCTATTGCTAGACCATGTGAAATTGACACCAGCTAGAGGGATGTCTAGAAGTCCTTGCTCATAGATAAAGTCGGAAAAATCTGCCATTGCTGAACTAGAGCTAGGACCACCTACTCTTTCGCTTGGGAAGCGTGTGACATTAAAATCTCCCCCTATACACCAAGGAAAGCTCCATAGGCTACAAAGTCCAGCCAATTCATCCCACAAGCTTCTTCTCTCGGTATTAGAATTAGGACCATAAACACCAGTGAAAGACCATTGATAACCATCTCTGACATTCTTGGAAGAAGTAGCCACCGTATATTCCCCCACACACTCGTTCGTTCCGCCACCGTTTTATCCCATATTACCAAAATACCTCCCGAAGCCCCCTTTGAGGGCAAATACAAACATCCCACATGACAACAATTCCACAAACTCCGTATTATGGTAAGGGAGATGGGTTTCATTTTTATCTCTTGTAAACATGCCACATCCGCCTTCCAGCAATGCAGTTGATTTTTTACTTTGGTGCGCTTCTCTATCTCGTTCAACCCCCTTATATTCCTCAAGACTATTTTTAGCTTCATAAAACCCCGATTTTGCCCTACCCTTTCATCCCACCACGACTTGCACTTCCTTCATAACTCACCAAACAAGTAAGTCGCTTCAATTCGCTTGCCCTCTTCTTGTCCGAGTGGCATTTCATGCCCAAATTGGACTGTCCAGCTTTGATTGTAGCAAGAAGAGCCAAAAACTGATCTTCAAAGCCAATGCACGGGAGTCCTACACACATTTGAATTTCCTTGGCTTTAAGTAATACCCAATCTGAAGCTAAATTCTAGTTTTTCTGCGGAATGATTGAATTCAAAGGGGTAGGCTCATCCCAATCCTTGAATTCAATATTAACCCATCTGCTACCGTCACCTTCTTGTTATTGTGTTCAGAGACTCTAGGTGTCAATATTACCAAAGTGCTAGTCTCGATTTGGGTATCTTGAATTCCCAATGTCTCGGTGTTGTCCTTCATTGACTTCTTAGTGAACCTTTGAGGTTCTGGTGCAGACAAGGTATCAGTGGGACTTACCTCTATGGTAGATAAGGTCGCCACCTTGTTCTGCCTTTCTTCCTTTGCTCAAAAGCCACTTCCATGTTGGAAATGGGTTGCTGCATCTTCTAACGGCATAGGCAACATCAACTCCGGCAAGCCAGCATCCAGTACCCCACCCGTCGTGTCGCCTGCTCTTGGCAATGGGTTCTATGTGAACATCAGCTCCTTCTGACCCTTTTCCACTACTCGATAGCCATTCTTGGCTCCATTTTCCATCGGCGGCCTCAACTTCGACAGCCATCTGTCAAGGATTCCTCCCACCATGTCGCCCGCTTCCGGCAATGCCTTCTGTGCGGTAGTCGGCCGATGATTGGAGGTTGTCGGCGTGTCTTTGCCGATAATGGGCACCGAGGCCATTATAGGAGGCCTGTGTTGCTTAGCCTGCTAGGGTTTGGACTGGTTTGGTGCCTTGCCTTTCTTGGCCCAAGTAAATTTTCTTTGGCTCGGCCCATGTTTGTCCAAGCTTAAGTGTGGCAGGCTCATGCCTGGCCCAGGCCCCTGTCCATGGCCTTATACATTACATTGACCAAACTCTTCAACTGTAGCAAAACTTGTTTAGGAAGAGGGAGATCTTTAGACCTTTTTGTGTGTCATCTCTCGGTCAGATCTTTAGACCTTTTTGTGTGTCATCTCTCGGTCAGAGGGCCTTTTACCATTTCAGTGTTATTTTTGCAGAATTGCTCAGGTTGTGCATGTCTCTGTCCTACAACCACAACGATTGCCTTCTTTGCCTTCGAAATTCCAGAATTACCCTTCACCTTTGGTATCACCGTTGTTGTTTCTCCTTGAGCACTTGTTTTGTTTCATCATTGCCAGCAGTAAACCCCGATGATTGGACCACCTCTGCGTAGGACTTAGGCAAATTATTCATCAGCACTTTCTGTGTTGGATAGTGAGATCTTAAAAAACCATCCTTTCTCCCTTTATCCAAGCTACTGTAGCTTCCTTCATTGCTTTTGCCATTTTTTTCCACCATTTCCCCTCCATTCCTTAAGGTGTGAAGACAAAATTCCTTTTGCCACCACCGCCATATTCCACCAACACCATGTATCGACCTTGAGCATTGGAACATCTCTACGCAATGTAGCTTCTATTACCATCCCATGAGGTTGCAAAGAATTCCTTTTTATCTCCAATCAAGCAATCCTCAAGGGCTCTAATAAACCAGTTCGCCATGAGCATCTCCAAGATCAGAGTTTTTGTAATCTTCCAACTTCTCTCTGCTAAGCAAATCCATTGTCTACCTTCCTCAGAAAATTTGAAAACCTTAGATTCTATAAGAATCTGTCTTGAGTACACCATGATGATCTTATAGAATCTGTCCTGAGTACACCATGATGATCTCATTGTTAGACACCAACACTCATCCTCAATGAGAGTGTACGGAGAAAGGGGGGGAAACAGTGTACCGAATTTTTGGAGTATTAAACCAAGTAATTGTTCCCTGAAATCCTACTCCTTAAAAACCACAAAAAGCCAAATTGCTACTCCCAGGTTACTGTTCATGGCCCTCAAAAAGCCATCCAAACCCTAAGTTGTTCTTTTGTTTCATCTCCAAATCCAACCCTTCCCTTACATCATTAGAAACCCCAACTTCCTTTATTTCAAAGCCCTTTTTCACCAAAACCCTAGCCCTAGTTACCCCAAAACTCTACAATCACTATGTTGCCCAATAAAACCTTAGGTATTCTAATTTCTACAGGTCCTTCATTGCAATGGTCCTACGTCAAATTTTGGCATTAGTGCCAAACTATCCCAATTTTGTTATGGATTGAGAGGACGAGTTAAGTTAACTTGATAGTGAGGATGAAGAGATATTGTTTGGTTATAGTGCTCTGGACTTTGATGATATGGAAGAGTATGGAGTTTATATGCTTCTTCTTTCAGCTCTCAGGTGCATTTTTACTACACCTAAACAAGAGGACAAAGATTGGAGGTCAATAACTATATGTGGAACATCATCTTCGTTGTGGCTCAAGCTATAAATGCTCGTTATTAACTGGAGAATTTTTCGGAACATAGTGTCAGCACCCCTTGTGAAATACCACATGCTTCTAGCCATGTCACAACCACGTCCATTTGAGGTGGCTAGGATAGATGATACTTCTTCATCAAGAATGCAACTTTCTCTTGTTCCTATTATCTGGTAGGGCTTATACTTATCGAATAATAAAAATCTAGTAGGGTTATAGTGACTTCGATTTGATCGATGTGCTTTTAAGACTTACAAACATATCTTAGTAGGTCAACCTAGGATATATGATCATGAAGTTCACCATTGTGGGAGAGATAGAATAAAACCTTTCTTGTTAGACGTAGAGGGCATTGTTTTAAAGTCCATGAGTGTGGAGAAGATATATATGTATGTGTGTGTGTGTGTGTATATATATATATCAGGAAACAACGAAGACTGCTTTTTTTTAATAAGTAATAAGAAGGAAACAACAAAGGCTGCTGCTGAAAGTGTGGAAAGAATGCCAAGTGTTGCTGAAAACTAAATCAGTAAGAACATCAAGAGGAAAAGCATCAGTTGAGGGCTGAAATACCAAAATAGCAAGATGAGAATCCAAGTTAGCTAGCTTATGACAAAAATAAGAAACTATACTTGCTTGGAAAATAAAAATTTCAACAAAGAAGCCAAGAATTAGAGCAAATATTTCAACAAAGCAGCCAGGAATTAGAGGTCAAACATGCTGTAGCACCAAAACATTCGGATAAATCAGCTATAGAGGTGGAGAAGTCTAACTCAATAGTGTTCCATGCGAATTGATCTAAGGCTATGTTGGCTGTAATAGTAGTTCCCATGAATCATGTTTCATTCTCGAACAATTTACTGCTCGATTAGGAAATAAGGATGTTATGTTATCATCATCATTGCCTCCANGGGGGGGGGGGGGGGGGGAAGAGTATGGTCATGCAGGCAGATTTCTATACATGGGCTGCCTTGCTGGTCTGTTGGATCTTATTTTAGCTTTTATATGTTTTTTTTATGTCGGGAAACCTCTCCAAGGCAGGGCCCTTCAGACCCACCCCTGCAGAGTAAACCCTGGCCCCGTGCACCTTAGCTTTTATATGTAAAAAGGTGTTTATTGATGGATTTCACTTCTTTAGGGTGGGTTTAGTAAACAAAGCACAAGGAGTTCACTATTCAAGTCCTATTGGGTCTATGAAAATTTTCAGTGATAGACTGCTCTTCAGGATTGTGTGATAACAAGGAATAAAAAGTATGATTTTTAAGTAATTCTCCATCAAATCTCAACCATTAACGAATTACAGTTCGCATCCCCTGAACAGCCAACCAAAATTGAGTTTGCCTCTTTATTTCATCTCTAAATCCTACACTTCAGTTATCTTCTAAACAACTAAATTGACTCTCAACACTAACATTACTATGTATATATAAATCAACATAACGCTAGAAATAAAATATTAAAACAAAAAGAAGCCCTTAAAGAGTCAACACTNCCCCCCCCCCCCCCCCCCGGGCCAGGGGAAAAAGAAAAAGAACCGCAGAGCATCACACTTCAACTTTCGCTCTACAATGCGGCAAATAAATTTTGTTAAAAAATTTCATGAATAAGGGTGACCGAAAGGGAAGAAGAGAAGAAAATTGATTTTTTTTTTTTTTTTCTTTTGGATAAGTAACAAGAATTTCATTATAAACACAACGAGATACGAGAAAGTCGCCGAGCTAGAAATAACAGTACCTTTTTTATGGAAGGGTCGAGCCACTCATACCAACGAGCCTTACACTGCTTGGCGGACTTACGAACGAGAAGAGACGAGATCCGGGCCCACTGATTTTTCCCATACTTCATCACAGCCGCCTTGAGGATCTCATCCTCCGTGTTCTTCCAGACGCCGCCCTTTATCATTATCCTCATCTTGATCCCTTAATGCGATAGCTCCTCTCCTTTTCTCTGTGTGTTCTAGGGTTTTAAGCTCTATAGGGCTTTGAGGAAGAAGAAGGAAACGACGAAGATGAAAGTGGATGAAAGTGGAGAGAGAGAGAGAGGAGGAAAATGAAATATTTATGTATGAGAAATGATACAAAACACTCTTTTACGGAGTATTAAAATACATTGAGAAAATACAACTAAAATGAATATTACAAATAAAACATATTAACAAATTAATTTTTTATTCTTAATAAAAATAATATTTACTGTTTTAGAGTTTTTAATATTTATAATTTTTTAGAGTTTGGTGCATTTGTTTTAAATTATTAAAAATTTAAAATACCTTACTATTAAAATACCTTACTATTAATAATGTGTAATAATAAAAATATCTCACTACCTAAACACAATTTAATCAAACTTGATTATTATTATTATTATTATTTTGGATATACTTTAAGTATTCAAATGAGACCTTTACTCTTTATTGGCGTCTCCCTTTGTAGTTATAAACTAAAATTGGCCTTTTATATGTATATATATATATGTATATTAGTTAGGAAAAAAATATTATAACATAAAATTTATAAACTGATGTAATTAATCTCATCAGTTTGTGAACTTGATAATTTTTGTTAGTTATTTTTTGTTCTCTGTCTTTAAATTATTATCTTTTTATTATTTATTGATGTGAACTCATCCCCTCCAAAAATGTTATTAATTTTTCAAATTAATTAACATGAAATTACTAAATAATGAGAATTAAAAGACTCTATATCTATAGTCTCTATATATAAATATATATATATTTGTTTTTTTTTTTATCAGTGTCGGTAAATTTTTTTGAAATGAAATATGGTAGAAGCTTGTCTGGTGGTATTTCACGTCTTACTTTTTGTGTATGGTTGGTCAACTTCGTGGTCATAGAGCTTGGAACGCAAGCCGCGGATGTCTATGGGGTTTGAAGCCTTCGAGCCCATATTCGGCGAACCCAAGGTGCAGTGGGCCACCGCACAGGATTCCCTGTCGCTTCGTCCCTTTCTGTTTCGCGTCCATGCTCCTGATCCTTCCCACCTCCGAATCCATGTCACTGATTTCAACTCTAATACGTGGGAGGCCGTACGGTCGGTGGTGCAGCTCGAGGACATGGTGAGCTTCTTGGTTTGCCCAAGCTTGGTTCAGTTTCTGTTTGGATGTTAATAAATAAGTGGAAATGAAATGAAAGGGCTGAAAAGGAGATAAAGTTGGTTCAGTTTAATTTTTTTTGCCGTTTTTGAAGCTTAGATTCCTTAATTCCATAATGTGTATGCTTATGGCCTCATCCATTTGTTTGGTTGTCTAGAAAGTAGGAAAAAAAAAATCAAAGCATTGAGTCGAGTCCGATATGTTATGCAAATGTCCCTTTTTTTTATTCAAAAATCACAAGGGAGGTAAGTACATTTTTCAAAACCCGTCGGCTGTTAGAATTCAATTCTAATACCACGAGATAAGTGAGAAAACTCCTTTTCTTTTGTTCTTTGGGGAAAGGGGGGCGGGGGGTTGGAGTGTTTAATTTTGTCAATTTGGTCTCTTCAACAATGAAGAACATGGGCAAAAAGAGCCTCAAGTTGTGAGTGAAGGTTTGATTTTAATACTTCAGTTATGTTACTAAAAAAAAAAAAAACTTTAGATATGCTTGTCTCACTTTAGAATGCAATTTCTTATCTTTTCCCCCTTCTTTGTAATTCAAAGCATACCGGTTTTTTATTCTATAAAACCGAGATTTGTCAGACTCGAGGAAATATTTTTGCTCATTGCTAAGACCCCCTTTTGGATTTACCTATTTACTATACTTGCTTATTCTATTTCCAATTGGGGATAAATACTTAAATTTAGGGATGTATTGAAAGAAAACGTGCTGGAGTTAATACACTCGTTGGTTGACTTTTTCGTGTATTTATTATGCTAACCTAATGTGCAGAGGGACATCATTGGAATAGGGGGCTCTTGGTCTGAGTTTGTTGACTATTTTATAGCCTCCATAAAATCTGAAGAATTAAAGCTTGTTATGGAGGGAGATTCAAACTCTGAGGGTAACTATAGTTGTTAGCTCATCTCTCCCCTTTTTTATCTTAATATTGATCATTTATCAAACAATTGAGATTTGGATAATTTCTTGAGGAGCTCCATTAATTGATCTAGGATATGATCATCTTCTTGATTTTGTTTTTCTATCACACATTGTTGCTTTGGGCTTCATTCGTAGTATGGAATGGAGTGCGCTTTAATGACTTTTATGCTACTTTTCGTAGCGGGTAGTTTGTAATTAGGCTTTTTTCTTAATACTTTCTGTGTACTTGGGCATTGCCTATTTACGTGGACCAATAAAACTTCTTATTAAAAAAAAAAAAAAAATTGTTTTTCAGTTCCCATTACAAGAGTGGTTTCATCTCAAGAACTAAGTGCACAACTTTATCTATTCTTTCTCCTGGATAAGATGAGTCATGACTTGTGAGTTTGGATTCCCTAGGGCTTAGCTTATATATTTCTAGTGTCAAACACTGGGAAACCAAGAGAAACCGAGAACTTTTATTTGGAAAACTTGTCTGCCATGTGCGCAGCTTCTTCTCATTTAGTAGGCCAAAAATGCCATTCTTTACAAGGTAAGAACTATACATGGTAACAGCTAACATATAGCTCCTAACTAGTAGCATCTATACATGATAAGAATAACTATTGAGTATATACGGTAAGAATAACTATTAGCATCTATACATGTTAAGAATAATATCTAATATCTACGTTAACATCTAGATACTGAGTGGTGTGGCTGGGATGACCTGGGGAATTTGATTAACAAACTTCCAAATGAAAGGTTATCTAATTTTTACTGTACTCATAATCAGACCATGAGCTAGAGATTTTGTTGGATATGAGCAGTGATCGTATTTTTTGTGGTTTTTATTTTGTCTGTTATTTGGCAGCAATGAAGATAAAGACTTGAGTACGATGGTAAGACTGGAGTGGTGTTTAACTGGCAATGGTTGGGACGCTAAAGGTGGTGATGCAATGGCATGTCAATTATGTCATTGCTAGTGACAAGTTGCCTTGGTGATGGCACTTGACAATGATTTCTGTGTCGATGGATAGTTAGAGTAGCTAATAGTTATTCTCCCACAACGCAATATGAAATATGAATTCAATCATTGGATTGGATTGAATTACTCAAGGTGCACTTGTGGGAAACTCTTTGCCGAGGGCCTGTGCACTCCTGGGATTAGTCAAGACGATGTTCTTGGACGCCCAGTGCCAATAAAAAAAAAAATGAATTCAATAGTGCTTGAATCATGGGGATTTGAACGAAGAATGGTGGGGATCACTCTTCTGAGTTTGCCTTATAAAAAGAAAACTTTTCTGGTGTTTGGTACTACAATCTCAGCACTGTTTAAGTGGTAGTTGTGGGGGTATGAAGAGCTATTATTGATGTTAGATGTAAAATACAGTGGCAGTGACCATGCTGTGACGGTGGTGCTAAGGTTGAAAAAGTGATGATGAAGTGGTAATTCTGTTATCTCAATAGTGGTGACTGGTTAGGAGGTGTTATGGTCAAAACTTGAAGTGCGTGCTAGTTTGGTGTTGTTCTCAATGATATTGGCTGTCAGCATTTAGTAATTTAAGCAAAGGCCAAAGAAGTAAGTTCAATGGACTTATATGTGTGCTTTTTGTGTTTTAGGTGCTGCATATGCAAAATTAGTTGCCCAGAAATCCAAAGGAATGCCGCTAATTTCCATTCCTCTCACAAAACTTGTGGACTCTGCAGCTACTGAGGCTATGGCAAACCTTTCTCTGGAGCTCTTCAAAGCTTTCAACAATGTGCGGTATTTATTAGTAGAAGGTTGTGTTCTTTATTACTAGGTTGAACTGTTAATTTACATTGTTGTATTCACAGGCAACAAATTGCTAAATTTTATCTTTTTGGGTGATAGTTTGTTCAGCCCTAAAATAATAACTTATACCAACTATTTATAGGTAAAATATAGTTTTATTAATAAAAGAAAACGGGCATAGCCCGAGTACATAGGGAGTATATAAAGGAAACACCTACATACACATTAGGAACTAGTAGGAGCTACAAGAAAATCATGAAAACTAGCCCCATTGAAATCAATGTCAATACCCCAACTGAATTTTTTTTTTTTTTTTGATAGGTAATAAGAGATTTTATTCCAAGTAAATAGGCATAGCCCAAGTATACATGAAGTATACATGAGAATACACCTACATACAAATTAAAGCAAATTATAATTAAAAAGCATTACAAATATTCATATCCCTCACTAGATTGTTCACCCAACTGAATTAAGTATTGAAGAAATTTTCTTTTTTAAACTCGTCCACAGAACATTTCCGATCTTCAAAGCACCAATCATCTCTCCAACCAAAGACACCACATAAGACATGGAAATCATTATCCACACTACAGCTATTTGAGGGTTACCCTGAAGGCCTCTCTAGCAAGCAAGAAGATCCACCACCCTACAAGGCATAACCCATGCAAAACCAGTCCCGTTGAAGATATCATTCCACTAAGTCCCAGCTAGCTCACAATGTAATAATAAATGATCCACAAATTCCCCATTTTTCTTAGACATGTAACACCAATCAGTAACAATAAGCCCACGTTTACTCATATTTTCAATAGTAAAGGATTTTGCCAAGAGCAGCTGTCCAAACAAAGAAAGCTGCTTAGGCAGAATCTTACATTTCCAAATACACTTCCAAGGAAAAGGATTGTGGGTCTGGACTATTAATGCCTTGTACAAAGATCGAACCATGGATCTCCTACTCCCATTGTGAAACCACTTCATCCTATCCATCATACCATTACCATGTTCATTGCATACAACAAGCTGAAAAAAATTCAGAAATAGCTCCTAATTCCTAAAATCCAATATTGCGCCGCTCTTGTGAAACAAACATTCCACTGAAGGAGCCACTAATCTATCCATCATACTTGCCACCGAAACCTCCTTTCACATGCCATCCCAAAAAGAGTAGGGAAAAAAATCTTGAGGGGCCCTATCACCACACCAAATATCATACCAAAAACGAATTCTAGAACCTTCTCCTACCTCAAATCTGAAAAATTCAGAAAACCCCCCATCCATTTCTAATGTTTTTCCACAACCACTCCATGCCCTCCCCTAGCCTCATCAGAACACCCCCCCCCTTCTTTCCCCCCAACCACTCCCATACTTAGAATCAATAACAACCCTCAACAAAGCCTTCTGCAGCCCTGCTCCTGATGATACCGCCACAACCACTTCCCAAGAAGGGCCTTATTCAAATGCCTTCTCCTTGCAAACAACCAATCTAAGACCTAGCACATTTTCACAATTCATCGACCTATATGAGACTTAATACAAATGCTTGATAATCATTATTGGCTTGTGCTGGTATTGACTGTTACCCCTTGATTGTCCTTTCAGAGCAAGAGCGCTCGCTTCAACTGATGAAGGCAATATCAACTGAGAAGGTACACTTGTCCATTGATAACATTTGAAATTTACAAGAATATCTAAACCATTGTTGAGATAGTTTACTACAAAATGACGATCTGTAATACTCCTACAACCCACCATTCTAACTCAAGATTTTGCATTGAGCTGGTGTACTCCTGTCTTCTGGATTTCTTTTGGCAACATTAGCTCTTGAGCAATGTGATCTATAAATATAATCTATTCTTTTTGTAAGTATAATTTAATGGATCGACAATGTGGTAATCTCAGAATAAGTGGACCACTTCAAGCTAAGCATGGACTCTTTTTTCTATAGAAAAGTACAATCATTCTTGTTGTGTGCTGCATTCCTCTCTCTCTCTCTCTCCCGTTGGTTAATACAGTACATTCCAACTCGATAAAGGTTCAGCTTGATATCAGATGCAGGAATCATTTTCACCATCATGCTCTATGTAGAACCATATTTTGTACGTAGGTCATGTGTGTGTGTGCGTGATACAACCTAATTGTTCTAGTAGAAGTTTGATATTAGGATAGTTTGTGGGGCTCAATATATTGGATTTTGAAAAAATATTGTGAAGTATTTTTTTTCTATATTCACAAGGAAAGTTCTATTTTTTTCCTTAAAAATAATAGTTTAGTTTGGAGATTGAAATTAGTGTGTTACTGCAAATTAGTGAATGCTTTATTTTCTGGTCACTAGTTACCGTTCAATTCCTTATTTGCTAAACTTGTTCTTTTATCTGTCAGGAAAGGAATGAAAGCATACAGAGCCAGCTTGAGCAATGTTCAAAGAGGCAGAAGTTGCCTAAGATGAATGCCTCTGACAAAGCAGATGCTTCTGCTTCTTTTATGAGTAATGGTTTACAAAATTCACCAGGTATGCAGAATGCTTGCCATTTGTTTTAATAAGTGACTACTTCTGCATTGTCAATTAGCAGTAAATCCCATCTTGTTTGCTTGCTATCATCAGGGTCCATGATGAGTTTGTTCTTAATAATATACATATTTTCAAAATTTAGACCTGTTGCTTCTTCAATCAGGTTGGGCTTGGGCATGTTGTGCTGCATATATTGTTGATAACTCAAATAAGTAACGATGAAATCTGTCAGAATATAAATTATGGACCATTGATTGCTGTAACCTAATTAAGGTGTGCAAGTCGGGTTGCAATCTGGGAGCCTATGCCAATTTAGCTTATTTCTTTTATTAAACCGGTCTTAATTTATTATCCGTAGGGGTGGGCCAACACGTGGTAAAGGCCTTGGGCTTGGGGGTATGCTCCCCCCAGATTTAAGGTTCAAATCCCCTTGAGTGCAAACAATCTCTATGGGACATTGGACTGGGGGATTTTTCCCTTGAATTACCCGAGGTGCACTTGCAAGAAATTCCTTGTCGAGGAAGGCCTGTGCACTCCCGAGATTAGTTGGGATGTTGTTCCTGGACACCCGGTGCCAATAAAAAACAATTTATTATCTGCAAAACGTTATCAAATTTCTATGAGTAAGTTTTACAAAAAAGTTGTTAAGGTGCTTTTTCCTTGTTGATAGGAGCTGCCTTTGATTTCTAATTTTATTTGCTTCAAACAATTGTATTTGACAATTTGTGCACATGGTGCCTGCTTTGTGGTGGCTGTGTATTAAGGTCTTTTAATTAAATGATCTTATTTTAATAAACATGATGTATTTTCTTTCTGGGACTAGAAACTTTCCCTGGAACTGAATGAGAAACCACAGCCATCACCCTCCCCCAAGGGATCTGTCCCAATCAGAAATAATCATCCCCAGCCCTATCCAAGCACTACCACTCAGCGGCCATATCTAAGCCGGGTAGGGCTTGGAGAATCATGTAACAGGTCTGTTTTATGGTGCTCTATAAATATACGATTCTTAGGAGGGGTCTAAGGCCTCGTTTGATTACACAGATGAGATGAAATGGGAAATCTGTGAATAGTAGTAAGATAATTTGTGAATAGTAGTGAAATGGTTTGAGTTAAGATGTTTTATGGGGTTTTGGAAAATGAGAGAAAAAGTTGAATAAAAATATTATAAAGTTAAAATATTGTTAGAATATAATTTTTTAAAATTATTTTTGTTTTGAGATTTGAAAAAGTTGAATTGTTTTTTGTATTTTTATTTGAAAATTTGGGAAAGTTGTAATATTAGATAATGACTAGATGAAAAAGTTGAAAAGTTAAATTTGAAATTGAAAAATATTTGTGTTTGAATGATATTTGGATGTTAAGACGAGATGAGATAGGATGAGACCATTTGTGAAACCAAACGGGGCCTAAGAGTTAGAGGCTGGGGCCTACTGTTTCAGGGCAAATGTAGAACAATAAAAGCAAAAGGTTGAAAGCACCTTTTTTAGCCCTAAAAAAGGTGCTTTCAACCTTTTGCTTTTATTTTTCTTAAGCTGTAAGTGAAGAGTAGTTATATTTGGAAATTTTTTGAGCCCTAAAAAGGGGGGGTTTTCGGAGTTCTATTTATTTATTTATTCATTATTTGCTCATTACTTTTCACTATTTTTTATTACTATTCAATATTTTATCATTACTTTTTTACTAATTTTTATTACTATTCACAAAATATTTGAGATCATCTCACTACCCAAACGCAACCTAAGTGATTTCTTACTGTTCTTGATCAATATAATTAGATTTTGATTAAGAATCATCGAAATGTCATTTGTGCACCATGTCGCATATTTCATGGTTGATTGAACATCTTTTGTTTAAATAACTCCCTTAAAATCTTCAAAAAAAATTACTAGTATCTTTTGTTCTCATAATTCCCATTCTGGGTTGTTGAACTGCAGACAAGCTAGGACCTCAAGTTGCAGGCTCAACAAAAGTTAACAACCGTGTTGTGCCAGCACATCGCCGGTAATTTCTCCAGTATCATTCAACATCTCTCTCATTCAACCTTCTATTTTCATATGGTGACTCGGCTATATATTATTTGGGCAGGGCAAAAGCAAGAGGTGTTATTCTGCGTGATACCGATGATGACAAAGATACTTAACTGAAAAGATTTGGGAATGTTTTGTAAACAGCAGATTTTTAGGTTTAGAACTCTGTTCTCTTCAATCCTTACTGAAAGCAGGAATTTATACTGGCAGATGGGTCGAGACTCGAGAGTATCTTAGTAGATCAGCTTCAGTTTATGCAAATGAAAACTGGTTGATGTTTTCAACCAGTTGTGCAATTTTGTTGGAGAATCTTGTATGTATGTATGTATGTCCACTTTGCTTATAACAAAAGCTTTGGTTGATTAGCTATCTCATTAGCCTAGGGATCTGTCTGCCCACGAGCTTCATTTCTATGTCAGTGTAAGGGAGTAAAAACTGCATGGTGGAGCTTTAAATTATTTTCCTTGGTGTTCAAGCACATTTTGTTTTTCATTGCAGATGAGAAAAGTCCAAGCGAAGAAAGATGACCTATTGCTAGGCTATCTGGCTTTTAGCCTTTGTCTTGGGCTGGGAATTCCATATTACATTGGTGAACATGGAAACAACAAAGAAACTATACACAGGTTCCGGGAGATTTTTATTATACAATATTCAACAGGATTTGCTAGGCCAAGATTCAGACCAACAGAACGATGGTCTAAAATGTTAATTCCTGACCTGAAATTTCAGTGACTAGTTTATTCAGAGCAGCGGCTGCAATTCCTGCTCCACCAACAGTTCATTCAATTATCCACTAGCAACAAGCTGTGGAAATTGACTAGTT